>QLTV01002564.1:382276-396239 GCA_003457575.1 Thermophis baileyi
AACTACAGGAAACGTTTGGTTGAGGTTATTGCTGCCAAAGGAGGGTCAACCAGTTATTAAGTCCAAAGGTTCACATACTTTTTCCTCCCTGCACTGTGAATGTTTACATGTTATGTTCAATTAAACCATGGCAACATCTAATGTTTGTGTAGTATTATTTTAAGCAGACTGTGTTTTTCTATTGTTGTGACTTAGATGACGTTCAGAGCACATTTTATGACCAATTCATGCAAAACTCCACGTAATCCTAAAGGGTTCACATACTTTTTCTTGCAACTGTAGCTTACAATATAGGTAGTCCTTGACTTAAAACTATTTGTTTGTAACCATTCAAAGTTACAACGGCCCTGAAAAAAGTGAGGTATGAATCAATGTGCAGTTGATTCATATATTCAAAAGAATTCAATTACGATTGACATAGCTTATATAAATACACCAATAATAAATCAGTTTGATATAATGAATGCAGAATTCTTTAAATAAAAAAGTGATTTATTTCATTCCCTTATATTGCTTTAGTCTTTTGTATATCACAAGGTTTGACACATAGGTTAGGGGGGAAAATAATAACTCCACAATCTTCATATCTTATCTCTACCAACAAGCAAGATAATCATGTCCTTATTTCTATTCTATAAGAATAATATGGACTGTTTTTCACTCTACTGCATCTTGGCCTTGAGATCTAGTCAAGTTGGCAGAACAAGAAGAGATCCACCAACCTTTACAAAAGTACAGAAAGCTAAGGCAGCACAGAATCCTCCCCCCCCCACTTTTTCTGAAAATGGAAATAGAATACATTGGGCTCTTGAAATTATTCCTTATACAGTACAGTAATGATTCCTAAAAAATGTTTACCAAAATTTTCAGGCAATAGCTTTACACAGAGAACAGATGAACATAAATATTTTTAAAATTCTACACCAAATCTATGTAAATGTACAGTGTTCAAAATTATTTAAAAGCAGATACAAATTTAGGTTAATCATTTGTAGTCCTTCAAAAGTCTCTTCTGCCTCCTTCAGTCAAAACCTTATGTTTTGTTTTAAAACCTTCCCTATTGATTACATCAGGGGTGTCAAATTCAATTTCATTTGAGGGCCACATCAGGGATTGTGTTTGACCTCGGGGGGCCAGGGTGGGCATGGCCAGCTCGACGTTACTCGTCCCAGCGTGGCCTGAATGCTCTGCCAACCAAAATGGGCTCCCAAGCTCCGTTTTCGGCTGCGACAGCCTCCTGAAACCCTCTGCCAGCGAAAATGGAGCTCGGGAGGGTTGCCTGTGGCCATCTCGAGCTCCATTTTCGCTGGCAGATCCACCGCGGGCCAGTCCTTCGCTGTTTCCAGGGCTGCCCTGCGGGCCAGATCTAACCATCCCGCATCCGGCCCCTGGGCCTTGAGTTTGACATCTCTGGATTATATCAAGGCTAGCCAAAATCACAAAATATTTTGTATATATAGTACAAACACATTTCAACATTTAAATTTCAATTCAAATCATCCCCCAAAACAATATAGTGCATTATTTTTTAATTCTGTTTTTACCAATGTGTTATCAGCATCCTAGAGGAAAGAAAATATGAAGACTTGTGGGCTTCAAATCAAATTCAGTCTCATCCTTGTCATACAGATTGCATTCTACACAAATTAAGCCAGTGCAGAATACAGAAATATGCCAGGCCCCAATAGACCTTTAATAAATAACTTGTCAAGCTGCAGAAATGTTTTTTCACAGTTGGATCAGTTCTATTAAAAGTTAGCAGATCACTAACCTTTTCACCTGTTTCCCACTTCTTGCAGTACAGCTGTAATGGATTCTTTCACTAGTTTTGGATCTATGAACATGAAGAGTGCTATGTCATCAAATGGAATCATAATTTCTATTCTTGGGTTTTTGATTTTCTGGAGGCACTGTAATGGAGAATTGATAGAATATTTGCTCCCCTTTAGGAGAAGTCCAAGCTGTTTTGTGAGTTGGCTATGTTCTCAGTTAGGGCCCCTGGTAATGTTACAATTGGACAAAGTAGCATGTTGGGCTTACATATTTTTGGCTATAAGAACAGTTTGCAACATATATACATATACCTTTTGTGAAGGTGGGAAATCTTTCAATGTTGAGAAGCCAGAATTAGCATTTTTGGACAGGGCAGTTATTGTTGGTAATGCCGTGCAACATTTTTTTCCTTCCAGATTGCAGGACATGGAATAATGAAATCAAATTACAGAAAGATAGATTCTGATTGAATGTTAAAACCAAAAACCCTTCCCAATACCAGGAAGAATTCAAAGATGGAACCAATAATCCAGAAAGATAATGAGTTCTCTTTCATTGGATGTGTTGAAAAGGAATCTAGATGGTCATCTATGAGACATGCTTTAGTATAGATTCCTGCACTGGTGGAGGCGGGGTGTCGACATGGAAGTCCAAATGGCTCTTTCCAACTCTATGATTCTAGGATGTGAAAACACAGCTTTAGGGTGGAAGACACAGCACCATCAAGCCAAACTAAAACTAGAAGAAGAGCTACCATTCAGAATGTGTGTTAAAAGTGGGTAGAGAAAGCAACAGCAGAATTTGCAAGCAGGGACAAAATCTGCCAATATTCATTAGTATTTGCTTGAAACCCTGCATTCCTGGAAAACAAGTAGGCTGTTTGGGGGGGGGGGGAGAAATAGGTCACTGCTTTCAAATGGCTTTCTGCTGGAGTTCAATTCCTTTGAAATGTCAATTATAGCTTAATGGTGTAACAGGCCAAATCCTTTATATATTTATTCTACATCATACTTACTGCTGAACATCAAAAGTAACAAAAATAAGTCAGAAACAACAGCTTGAACAAAAATGAGAACAGCAATGGCTTTTCAATCCCTGAATTGTTTATTATTTTGTTTATTATTTCACTATTCAGGCTCTACTGGTCTTCAATTACACAACTTCTTGGAAAGCACTACTTTAATTCAGGCATATCTGTTTTTATGTATGTGTAATGCATACATAAAAATTGGCACCATCCGCTATTCTTTTTTCATATACCATCCTTTGATCGAGGATGGTATATGAAGAAAGAATAGCAGATGATGCCAAACCATAAACTAGACATATAATTTGTCTCAAAACCTACTAAGCTTTGGTTATTTACTGTAAACTGGTAGTAGAAGAAAAAGGGCATGAACAAAATTAGGCGGGGGGGGCATTTTGGGCCTTGGGAGATAAATTGTTTGGGTGCTAATGATAATTGAATACAAATATAATTATCTGCAAATAAAATTCTTAACAACATAAAGGAAGCATATATGTAATGTCCCAAAAATGCTTTTTCAAGAGGCAACTGGACTTTCTGGTTTTGAGCATTTGCAGTTACCTCTTGAAAAAGTACCTTTGGGACAACCATGACCTGGATGACTGAGAATCTCCATAGACATATATGTAGTGGGAAAATATTACCAGTAGCTTGCCTTTTGAATACCTTAAATAATGATTAAGTTCATTTTTCATTTCATTTTTAAATGTTTGGGATACTAAAAAGAATTTGAGCCCTTATAATGATATGAATCTACTATTTCAGTCTGATTACTGATTTCTACTGGAAAAAAAATCAGGATTTTAACTAAATCACATACATAGTCTTCCCTTCCTTTTGCATACAATTTTCTCTCTGAGACAAGGATGGCGTCCACTCTTACGATCTTCCAAAGACAGGTAAAACATGGCTTTTTCTGGAAAGGATTAATTATAAACAGTGGTGTCATTTCCAATCATGTTAACATTACTTTTAACTTTAATTGAAATGAAGACTGAATGAGATTAAACTTTTAACGGATTACTATTATTTATTGAATTTTATATGTAGACGAAACCCATAAATAAAAGATTTAGCCTTATGTAATTGAAAGGTCATAAACTGATCATTTTTCAAATATTAATATTTATAGTTCACCCAAATGGACAATTAATTTTCATGCCATGAAAATAGGCTATTGCAATTTGGCCAATAAGTATCATACTTTTGTTTTTCTTTTTTAATTACAAGCTATCAAGATTGAATGAGACAGAAAGGATCAATAAGGGAAAAGAATAAGAGAAGACAACTTGTCTGCCGATACTTATTCTTTGATATTTGGCTTCATAATCTGCCAATTATTAGTTTAAGAAATACCCTATTGCTGATTCCAACTCCTATAGAAAGCATGGACAATTTAGAGAGGTTGTGGCATTACCACTAGAAGAGCATCTTGAATTACAAAACAGAAATAGTTTTAAGGTTCTCCTCTATGGGTGAAAATTTGCAATATAATAATAGAATGTGACATGATGATGTTATCCATTCAGTCATCTACGACTCTTGATGGTTCTATGGGCCAGGTCTCTCCACATCTTCTGATCTTGCACTACTTCTTCGAATTTTTCTATGCTCTGACTGGTGTCAGCTTTGATGATGTCCAGCCACCGTGTTCTTTGGTGGCCTGGTTTCCTTTTACCACTAACTCTTCCAAACATAATTGCTTTCTCCAGTGAATTCCCCAGTGAATTAAGACATGGCCAAAATAAGTGAGACGCAGTTTTGTGATTTTGCCTTCCAGTGACATGTCTGATGTTATGCTCTCCAGTACGTGCTTGTTAATCACCTTTGCTGTCCAAGGAAGATGCAGGCACCTTTTCCAGCACCACAGTTCAAACAAGTTGACTTTCTTCCTGTCTTGTCTGTCCAACTTTCACAACCATAGATAGCTATGGAGAACACAATAGAGCAGACTAACCTACATTTGATTGCCAGGCTGGTGTTCCTGGTCTTCCATATTCTGCTCATGTTCTTCATTGCTGTGCAACTCAGTGCAATCCAATGTTTATTTCTCGGCTGCATTCACCGCTTTGAGCGATCTGCGATCCTAGGAAAATGATTTTTTCCCCACGCATTTTATTTCTTCACCATCAATTTCTATTCTGATGTTCCCATTCCTTGCAATGGTCATGAGCTTGGTCTTTTTGATGTTCAGAAAGAGGCCAAAATTCTCACTTTTTTTATTTTCTTGATCAGATGTTCCAGGCGTTCTTTGGATAGAATGTGACAAGATAATTCAAATTTTGGTTTTAAGAATGAAATAATGTTGAAATAAATGCTCCGGATACAAGTTAAATTAACTTAAACGTGTTAAAAATATTTTTATCTGCATCCCCCAATAGAATGAAAAGTATGAACAAAACTACTAAGTTGTGGTGAGGAGTTGGAAAACTGGCACTTAAAACTATAATTTATATACTATTGCTGCTACTCTGGAACATAATAATATCATGACACACAGTATTTTTAGGATTTCTTCCAAAGAAGGATCTAGTAACTGTGACAATCATCACCGTAATTATTTTGACCCACTGTCTGACCCAATGATTCATGTACATAAATCCTTGCTCTGCTGCACTATTTTGCACAAGCGTGAATGTACAACACATACAGGACTCTGCCAATAAGTACCAAGCAGTGGTGGGCTCCAAATAATTTAACAACCGGTTCGCCTAGTGACTGGTTGGGTGGGCGTGGCTTGGGGGAATCATGTGACTGAGTGGACGTGGCCAACTCGATGTCACTCACGGCAAAGTGGGGCAGTGCAGGCGGGCCGATGCTGCAGAGACAGGGTGATTTCCTACATACCATTCTGAGCCCCTTTCCCCCCTCTTGGGCTGACAAAATAAAAGCCCATTTAAAGATCGCGACTGCCTGCCGAGCCTGCCTGGCACATGCTGGCAAAGGAGGCTAGGGGGGAAAAAAGAGAAGGGCCGATGGAAACGCCCCATTTTCCGCCTCCATTGGGCTGTCTGCGCCGCGCTCATTTGGGATGGGGAGGTGGGGGTGAAAAGCAAAAAGCCCACTCAGTCTGTACGTACTCACCAGCACGATAGAAAATCTCTCTTCCAGCTCGCCGGTTCAGGCATTGGGAGCTTGGGGAGTAGATTGTGCGCCCTGAACTCCATTTGCTGCTGCTCCAAGCCCGGCTGCAGCCGACCATCGGCCAATTTTCTTCCAGCGCTCGTGAAAGGAACCCTGGAGGAGCTTAGCGGCAGCATATTGCATGCTTTTCACTCCAAGCAGCCCTGGAAAACGCATGGCTGGGGCAGAGCGGTCCTCCTTAACAAACTCCAAACCATTGCTGCTGCTCCAAGCCTGGGTTCCCTGCACGAGTATTGGAAGAAAGGGAGTCCAATTGTGAGGGCGGGCTTTTCCAGGCCGGTCGTAGAGGGAAACAGTGAGTGCGCCTTTCCTTCCTGAGGAAAAAGACCGAGCCTGCCAGGCACTCCTGGCCAGTCTCCCAGAGACTGGGTGCGAAAGGACGATCGCGGCATCACGCCCGGCTCCGTGTTGCCCGGAAAGCCCGGCAGGCAAGGCTTCTGAGTCCAATAAAGGGGCCAGGGGCAGGACTTCCTCCCCTATCTTTTTTGGGAAGATTTTCAAACAAAGGGCTGGGAACGTCAAGCGAAGCATGAGCTGCAGCTTTGCCCACCCTGGCCAGCAACTCTGGGCTGGGCAGCGGTTCAGCTTTCCCAACTGGCTGCGACCGTGACCTTACCTTCCTCCCGCAGCTGGTGGCAGAGGGGAAGGCGAGCCAAGGCTGAGCCGTCGCTGCTCGGCTCCCCACCAGCCCACATCTTGCCCTCCACCCAGATTCTCCGCAGCTGCTGGGCCTCGCCTGCCTGCGGGCGGGGGCGACCAGGGAGCACGAGGCTATGTGGCCTGCATCGCCCCTCTGCCAGCCACCCCTGCCCCTCCCTCGCCCGCTGGCCCGCGCACTTTGGACGAGTGCAGGCCACCTCTGTGAGAATGGTGCAAGCCCCATGGGCTGTTGGAAGGTAAGGCTGACGGCGGGGAAGGAAGATCCGCTCCGGGCTTGCTGCACTCAGCAGAAGAGCCACCGTGGGGGGGACGACACGGCGAGGCTCAGCAGCCTTTTGGGCTCTGCTCTGGGCTGTCGCCTGCTCACCCTCCCCTCGGCCTCGGGTCCCGCATCCAGCGGGTGACAAGGGGACACACATGCCACTTCCAGGCCAGCCCGGCGGGCGGATGAGTGAGCGGGTAGCCCTCAGGGGAGGCATTTTCTCTCAGGCTTCCCACCTGGGCCTCGCGGAAGCCAAAGCTGGTGAGCACCTGGTGCAAAATGTAGTGGCCTACTTGGTGATGCATATCATCATATTACTTTGATATTGTGCCATTTTGGCTATCAATATGTTTCTGGTTGTAATTCAAAATGATGGTTATAACTATAGACTTTCAAATGACTTTACTTTCAAATGGCATCAATCTGCCCAATATGTGCTTCTATGGAAAATTTGCTTCCAGTGCCTCACTTTCATGAAATGAGGTGAAATGAAATTCAGAGATGTTGTTTCTTAGTAATAGGACCTACTCTTCAGAAATCCTCTTCAGGGTGTTGGATTAGCACTTTTCCCTTTATTTCTTGAGTGTTTAAGGATAACTTAGGTAACACTGCCTAAAGTTTTTAATACTCCATGTTGTTATTTTATTATTACAGCCTGTTCCTGATCTTCAAGGACTGTGTACTTTGGATATGTTAATGTTCTGTTAAATGCTGAGAGAATTTGGAGATTGCAATATGCAAATGTAATACATAACTATTCAAAACCTTACCTTAAGAAAAAAGATTAAATCCTTGCAATAATTATATTCCTAATAATTAGGAATATACATATCACTGAACTACAAAATCAATTGCCCAAATGGCACCATCTTTAACAGATTCTTAGGCAGGAATCTAACTGGTAAAGTGAGTAGTCTAGGAGGAGACATCCTTTTTTCCTAACAGATGGCAGACATGTTTAATGCCAAAAATACAGCCTTCCAAAAACTGTTCTGGTGTCTGGTTGATGAAATGGAAAAGAAGAGCCAAGGAGAGTCTGAGGATACATCTAGGATAAGTAACAAAGATGATGAAGAACAGAGCTAAAGAAACACAACAAGCTTTCAGCAGTATTTATTTGAACACCAAAGACTGAGGTCAAATTTCAAGTCTTTCAAGTTTGTTTGCTACCATAGTTTCCATAGCAGTTCCAATTTTATCTCTCTAGAGAAGAAGTCAACAAAATATTTAAACCACAAATCTCTTCTTTTTTTAATTTGTTGCATTTTCTTTTAGGTGATTTCCAATCTTAAATGAAACACAGAAGTTTATGCTTGCAAGCTTATGCAGTTTTCTTCCTAAGGTTAGAAATACTTAGCGTTGTTGCATCCCATAGAAACATTTAGGAAGGTTACTTGTAGGTTATAAAATAAGGTATTTCCCAAAGAGAATCTCTAGACAGGAGAGGTTTAAAGTTATTTTTTTTACCACTGTCCCGAATTACATTTAAACTGAATAGCAAAATACATGTAAAGTATGCCAATCTGAACAGATTTTGTTAAAACTTCAGTTACTATATAATGATATAATGGTGATATCAACTTAAATTCAAAGTCTTCATTTATAAAACCCAATATCTAAAAAATACTAAAACCACACTTTTTTGGGGGGGAACTCGGTTTGTATAACACATTAAACCAAAGCCAAAGTAAACTTATGTATGATGTGTCTAGACCTGACTCTACATTCTACATTCAACACATATGATCAGATAACATTCTCCTTCAGTGGAATTTGTCTCCCCTACACCAAGAAACACAAATAAACCAGATGCAGAAAAGTTCAGAAGGCTATCATATTTTTAATTATAGCCTAATAATCAGGAAGGGACAAGTGGCTATCTCATCAACTATCTTTAAATTGCCAAGGAAGTAATTCTTCAGCTATATCTAAATTAGCACTCGTGATTTTCCATTGAATTCCAGTTTTGCTTCCAAAACATTCATAACTTTTAATTAATTCTCACTTTTTCAGTAGCCCGATTCCAGTTGCTAGGAAGAGGCAAATGAATGAAAACACTCTTTTTTCATTATGAAGTAATCATATTCAGAATTATTTTAGTCTTTTTAGATCTATAATTGCATTTAAAAAAATATTTCATTATTTATACCTTTTCATAAACCATTTTGGTTACAGATTGCTTTTTTATTATGTATTAACCTTGGGCATCCTCCTAAGTTAAGAAAACAAAAGAGCCAAGGTGGCGCAGTGGTTAGAGTGCAGCACTGCAGGCTTCTTCAGCTGACTGCTAGCTGCAGTTCGGTGGTTCAAGTCTCACCAGCTCAAGGTTGACTCAGCCTTCCATCCTTCCGAGGTGGGTAAAATGAGGACCCAGATTGTTGAGGGCAATATGCTGACTCTGTGAACCGCTTAGAGGGCTGTAAAGCACTATGAAGCGGTATATAAGTCTAAGTACTATTGCTATTTACTCCGTACAAAGGCATATGAAATGAATACCTGAAGCAGAACAATGATTCACGTTGAACCTTTAAGAACTCCACTAACAAGGCAGGACAATGGCCTGCAAGATCTAACAATACAAACATTAATGTGATACTGAATTCAGCATAATCTCTCCCCACTCTCCACCCCAGAAAATGTGATCATCACATAATACTTGATGTCTATTTTCTTGATGTAACCTAACACTATTAAGGACTATATTAAACAAAATTTCTCCCTGGTTTATATTTTACAAATATACATACACTGTTCATTCCCAAAAATTTAATAATCACTAAAACTGAATGCAGGACACTCAAGAGTACTGATAACATTTAAATATTTTGAATCTCTTCTCAACTGTAACAAACAAGGGGGAAAACCTCATCTCCAAGAGCAGTTTATTCCTTTGTAGTAGCTCTATGAAAGATAAAGCAGAATTGTCATTGTTAGTATATATTTGTGGCAGGATTATAAAAGTTGTCCCTTTGAAGTTCTAATAATGCAGGGCAGGCGAGTTGGGCCCAGAGCAGGTATGTCTTTGTAAATCAAGGTAAGCACCATGAATATGTTTGGAAGGCAACCAACCATCAATATTTCAATCCCTGAGGGCTATGTGCCACCTTTCAGAGGCACCATCTGTACGTCTACAATCTTGCCAACTCAGTTTCTGGGCAATCTTCAAGCTGTTAGCAGTAAGGTTTAAGTCACAAATTAAAACAAGAAAACACTGGACAGGTAAAGGCAGACACAATGGACAACTAAAACAGAACCACCAGAAGTAAAACTTAAAGGGAGTATAAATAAAAGCACTACAGTACTGTCATGATTTCAAAGGGCTATGGAATGAATGCAGAAGCCTTCAGACACAAATAATAACTCTGAAAAATCAGATTCTTCAGGTAGTAGTGGGTCATCTTGGATCAAGGGGCACCAAATAGTTCCATAGTCACTTACCTGAATGGAAATGAGAAAGAATAAGGCTAGCACGCAGACTGAATAGACTAAAATTGTAAATATACTTATCTGGGTATAAGATATGTTGACCTCACTAGGGGATTGATTATAGTACTTTTACATAAAGCTTCCTTATATCTGTCACTCAGCATAAAGTTTCATTTTTGTATTCTAGAAAAGACCAGTTTCATTTTGCAAACAAAATGAAAACATCCATAGATTCTCTTCTCCTATTTCTCCTATCATGCAGAGTATGTAGGGATAAACAGAGCTATTTCCAGCATTACAGCAGTCTTAAAAGCATGGCTACCTAGGAATAATAGCCATCGAACTCAACAGGATTTACTATATAGTAAATCATATCTATTTATATTTGCAAATCCTAATGTCCAGTCTCCCTTTCTCTCTCTGTGTGTGAGAAAGACAGATAGATATACTGCTTTATGTAGAAAAATATGTGCCCCCAGAGTGTGGAATATTCTTCCACTAGAGGTTAGACAGGCCCCCACTCTTCTGGTCATCTGAAAGGGGGTTAAAAGGGGCGTTGGTCTTACCTGAGACGCTCCTTCTCTGATGGATAGCAGGAGAGTCCAAGAATGGGATATTGACGTTGTCCTTTCTGCCCAGAGACTGAGTCATAATTGTAGCCACGCCCCGTTGTCTCTCTCCATAGCTCCAGTTTTCAACGATGGCGTAGCTGTAAATAAAAGTCTTTTCGTGCCATTAGTCACCCCTGGACTCTGGACCATACGGCTGCCAGGGTGGGTTTGGACTCTCCCACTATCCATCAGAGAAGGAGCGTCTCAGGTAAGACCAATGCCCCTTCTCCTGAATGATAGCCGGAGAGTCCACGAATGGGATTTACCAAAGCCTACTGCACTAAGGGCGGGAAGCCAATTGGGTCGGAGTCCCCCCTGATGAATGCACCTTCTGTAAGACCCTCCTCCCGAAGGATGCATCGGCCGACGCAAAGGTGTCTAACTTATAGTGCCGAATAAATGGCGACGGGGAAGCCCACGTCGCCGCCCTGCAGATTTCTTCAATGGAAGCTTGTGTTGCCCAAGCTGCCGTCGTGGCTGCACTCCTAGTAGAGTGAGCCGTTATCCGACCGGGCAGTGGCAGGGCCTTAGATTGGTAGGCCTTGGCTATACAAGCTCTCAACCATCTACCAACAGAGGACGGGGTCACCCGAGAGCCTAGAGATGATGGTTGGAAAGATACAAAGAGTGACTCTGTCTTTCTATCTTTGGCCGTCCTCTTGATATAAATCCGGAGAGTCCTCCGTACATCCAATGTATGCTATTGTTTCTCCAGAGCATGGGAAGGCCCTGGACAAAAGTTAGGCAGGACAATCTCCTGGGCTTGATGGAACCAGGAGTTGACTTTTGGGATGAAGGAGGGATCCAGTCTGAGGACCACTTTGTCTGCATGAAGTATGCAGAGGTCTTCTCTAACCGACAGGGCCGCTAACTCTGAGACTCACCTGGTCGATGTGATGGCCACTAAAAATACTACTTTTAGGGTCATAAAACGGAGAGTAGTTGTCCGTAGCGGCTCAAATGGTTCCGAGGGGAATGCCTGCAGTATCGTAGGCAAATCCCAAGTGGGATTCCTATGGACCACAGGAGGGTGTAAGTTAGCTGCACCTCTGATAAATCGCCTGATCACCGGATGATGAGAAAGGGAGTCCCTATCCCCACAAGTCAACACCGTGGAGAGGGCTGCCACTTGCCTGCGGATGGTGTTGTGTGAAAGACCCCTATCCAGACCGTCCTGGAGGAAGTCTAGGACTTGAGGCACCGAAGCCACAGATGGTTCAATGGGTCTCTTTGAACACCAAGTGGCGAAAGTCTTCCAGGTGGCATTGTAAATCCTGTAGTTGATGGCCTTCTGGAGGCCTGAACAGTCTGTATGACCCTGGAGAATACTTGTCCTCCCTCAAGAGCTTCCCCTCAAATGCCAGACGGTCAGCTGGAGCCATTAAGGCTCCAGATAGATCAGGACCTTTTGGCTTATGGAAATCTTCTCCTGAGGGATCCTCCAGGCCCAGGCCACCGACAAACTCACCAAGTCCGCAAACCACAGACGTCTGGGCCAGTGAGGAGCCACCAGCAGTACCTCCACCCTTTCTAGTAGAACTTTCCTGATGACCGCAGGAATGAGGGGCAGGGGCGGGAAGGCATACAGGAGTCCGCTGGGCCAAGGGTTGTGCAGGGCATTGGTCCCTTCCACTCCCGGGGTTGGAAACCTGGTGAAGAAGCGAGGAACTTGAGCATTCGCCGGTGAAGCGAACAGGTCCACAATTGGTTGACCAAACTTCTGGCACATCTCTCTGAAGATGTTCGGGTACAGCCTCCATTCGGAATGGTCCATTGTGGTCCTGCTCAAACTGTCCGCCTGCACATTGGTTACCCTGGCGATGTGCTCTGCCTTTAGTGAGAGAAGGTGCTCCTCTGCCCACGTGCCTAGGTGGCCCGCTTTGCTCATGAGGGCCCAGGAGTGAGTGCCCCCTGGCGATTTATGTGGGCCTTGATGGCCACATTGTCGGTTAAAATCAGGACATGATGCCCCTGAACGATGTCCTGGAAGTGGCGCAGGGCGAGGTGCACAGCCCTGAGCTCCAGCCAATTGATGTTGTTGGCGAGCTCTGCCTGTGTCCAGCAACCCTGGGCCATGTGAGATTGCAGGTGTGCACTCCAGCCGAAGAGGCTGGCATCCGATGTCACTACCAGCCTGCTTGGTTCCCTGAATAGGCAGCCCTTTGACAGGGCCGGGGATGTCCACCACAGGAGGGACTGCAAGACCGAAGGTGGGACCCAAATCCTGGCTTGCGAGTTGCTGCTGCTCGACCACTGGAATGGGAGCAGAAGCCATTGCAGGGGCCTGGCATGTAGACCAGGGAACTATGGAAACGCACGAGGCCATCTTCCCCAAGAGATCTCGGGGAGGGTGGCGGGTCGGAGCATCCCAGTGGTGGTTGGGAGAGGTAGGTATGGCGGGAACCGAAGGGCAGACCATGTGTGGAGAACTAGTACTCGCTGTATCAAAGCGATTGCCTGTTCTGACCCTTCTGGTGACTTGGGTTTTCAGGGCCCTGGCCTCAGGCTGCTGCTGCTTAATGCCAGATCGATTGTGAACAAAGCCCCTCTCGTCCAGGATTTAATCCTGGAGGAGAGAGCAGATCTGGCATGTATAACCGAAACCTGGCTGGGACGAGGGAGGTATGGCGGGAACCGAAGGGCAGACCATGTGTGGAGAACTAGTACTCGCTGTATCAAAGCGATTGCCTGTTCTGACCCTTCTGGTGACTTGGGTTTTCAGGGCCCTGGCCTCAGGCTGCTGCTGCTTAATGCCAGATCGATTGTGAACAAAGCCCCTCTCGTCCAGGATTTAATCCTGGAGGAGAGAGCAGATCTGGCATGTATAACCGAAACCTGGCTGGGACAGGAGGGGGGTGTTCCCCTTTCAGAGATCTGCCCAGACGGGTTTCAGGTGCTGCACCAGGGACGCCTCCAGGGCAGGGGTGGGGGCGCGGCTATCATAGTCCATAAGAATCTTTGTCCTCGCAGGATCCCTGCCCCTGAGATTGTTGGGTGTGAGTCTCTCCTTGTGAAGTTGGACTTAGGGGTGCAGGTGGGTTTGTTGTTGACGTACCTACC
>QLTV01002564.1:398001-430497 GCA_003457575.1 Thermophis baileyi
CTGTGGAACCAACTTCCCCCCGAGATCCGTACTACCCCCACCTTACTGGCCTTCCGTAAAGCCCTTAAGACCTGGCTTTTCCGGCAGGCCTGGGGCCAATAGTTGTTCTGATTGGCCCATGCATGGTTGTGTGAATGTTTTATTTTAAATATAGTTGGGGTTTTTTTTTCCCCTTTCTTTTTTAAATTGTTTTTATATGTTTTATTTTTTATGATGTAAGCCGCCCAGAGTCCTTCGAGAGTTGGGCAGCATATAAATTTTATAAAATAAAATAAATAAATAAATAAAGAGCTGAGACAGTACAGCCACGTGTACTGTGCATCTCTCTCGAACCTGGTTCACCAGGGCCACCAAGCTGTCCCGACGCTCTTGAGACAGAAACACCTCGCAGAGCTCGGTGTCGATCACTGCGCCCAGGTGCAGGATCCGAGTGATGGGCACTAGGTGGCTTTTCTTGAAATTTATAGAAAAGCCATGATCCTGCAGCACCCGCATTGTCATTTGGACATCCTCTGTTGCTCAAGATGGAGATGAAGCCTGGATGAGGATGTCGTCTAGGTAGCATTGGAGCCTCACCGGGATGGATCTGAGGTGAACTGCCAGTGCCGCCAGTACTTTGGTGAAACACCTGGGTGCCGAGGCCAGGCCGAAAAGCAGTGCCCTGTACTGGTAATGCTCTGTCCCATACTGGAATCTCAAGAACTGACGATGTGCCGGTAGGATTGGCACATGGAGGTACGCCTCTGTGAGATCGATAGAGACCAGGAAGTCGCCCTCCCGTATGCCCTCCAAGATGGACTGGAGGGAGCTCATTTTGAATTTCCTGTAGACCAAATGGGTATTCAGATTTTTTAAATCCAGAATCACTCTCCACACACCCCTGAAGACTTTGGAACGATGAAAAGAATTGAATAAAACCCCTGTCTCCATTGGTCCTGAGGAACCAGTTCTACGGCCTGAATACCCAACAAGTGTTGGATGGCCTGTTCCATGAGGCCTCGTTTTTCGGTGTTTTTGGAAACAGGGCAACGCACAAAGTGGTTCGGGGGCGTGGAGAGGAACTCTAGTGTGAGGCCTAGCCTCACCGTATTGAGTACCCAATTGTCCGTGGTGGTTTCCTCCCATTGTGGAGCAAAAAGAGCCAATCGGCCCCCAATGGAAGGGCTGCTCTGACAGTCACTTAGCTCTACAGAAGGGGCGACTTCCTGTTCCACGAAAGGGCCACTGGTTTTGAAAGTTTTGCCTGGGCCGATCACGAAACCCGGACCTCTCTGTAGGGCGATCCTGGCGTTGTGGACCAAACCTCTGTTGAGGAGCAAAGTCCGATTTGGAAGGTCGGAAAGTGGGTCTCTGGTAGTATGGAGAAGGTCTGCGATCTGCTCTCCTGAACATGCCCGGCATCACTTTCCTCCTATCCTTATTCTCGATCAGAATTGGGTCGAGAGTTTCCCCAAATAGCATGGCCCCCTTGTATGGGGCAGAGGCCAGCCGCCACTTCGACCTGGCATCCGCCTGCCAATTGCGGAGTCATAACAATCTCCTCTATGTTACAGAAGAGGAGAGGGCGCGGGATGCAAATTTTGCCACGTTTAAGGTAGTGTCTGCGGAAAATTGTGTGGCGGCCACCAATTTATTGATATCTTGATGCAGACGCGCCTCCTGCGGTGGCACCTTCTCTTGCAGTTGGGTGAGCCAGAGCAAGGATGTGCGGTTAAAGAACCATGCGGCCGTGGCCGCCTTCACCACCCAGGCTGCTGCTTGGTAAAGCTTGCAGAGAACAAGTTCAGTTTTCTTGTCTTCGGCCCGCAGATTGTCGGCCAAATCCCCGGCCACAATTGAGGAGGATGAGGCGAGGTTCGCCACTGGCCCGTCCACTGTAGGCAACTGCAAAAGTTCAGTCAGTTCAAGGCCAGTGTTGTAAAAACGCCGGTCATTGCCTGTTGGGGTGGGAAAGGCTCCAGGATGATCCCATTGTTTCTGAATAACCTCCAGAAATAGTCTTGGAGTAGGGATCTCCTCCTGCGCAGACTTAGGTTCGTGGAAGAGACCTTCAGCAGAGTCTCGAGGAGCCTCTGGGTGACGGAGCCTGTGCCCCCAATTTGGAGGTGGATCTAGCCTTATGTAGTAAAGGCTTAAATAGGGCTGGAGGAAAGAGCCCAGTAAAGGCTGGGAGGTCCGGCACTATATCCTCATCCTCTGAGAGCTCCAGTTCTCTGTGCCCCTCATCACCCCAGAGGAAGTCCTGACTGCCTTCAGAGGGGTTGTGGGACCTAGGTCCCTGGTAATCAGGTTTGTCATACGAAGGCCATGAAGAATGAGAAGTATATGGTGGGCCTTCTGGTTCTACGGAGTCGGGGCGGTAGGACTGCTGCAAGCCAGAGGCAATGCCATGGGAAATGGCTGAAGAAATTATAAGTCTCATCTCCTGAGCGATCTCGGGCCCCTGACTGTCCCCTGGGCGGAGCCCCGCTGCAGTGGGTGTGAACGTAGCTGTAGGAGCTGACTTCTTAAAGGATCCAGGCTGCCTGTCAGTGGCTAAGCAAGCAAAAGGATCCAGGCTTTTTTCTCTGCTGTCAAGCTGTAAGGGAATAGAAGGAGAGAGCTCCCTTGCTCCCTCTGGTGGAGACTCCAGCAGAACTGCCTCTTGTGGCTGAGCTAATGGCTCTGTCTGAAAAGCATGCGAACTGCTTGTAACTGTCAGGGAAGAAGCTGGCTGCTTGCCATGTTTCTGGGCAGCCCTTGAGAACTGCTTTTCAAGTGCTTTCAGACGCCTGTTAGCATCCCTCTCCTCAGTACTGGAGAGCTTAGAGGATCTAAGCGCCTTAGTTTTAATCTTGTCGGCTGCTCTCTTGGAGGCCGACCTAGGCTTGGCAGATCCCTTGCTGGCAGGCTCCAGTGAAGCTGGGGAACGCCCATTAGCTCCGTTCCTGTCATCGGGAAAGCGCTCCGCCATTTTGACAGCTCAGCTCTGACAGGGGAGACGGAGTGTGCCTTGGAATCCAGGCAGGGACTCCGACGGGATCAGCCTGGCTGACAGCGGCAAGAGAGTGGCGTTTGAGTCGGAGGCTGAACCTGAAATAGGAGCCGGCGCCGAATCAGTAGAAACAATCGAGGCGCTCTCAAGGCAATTTCACGGCAAGAGAGTGGCATTTGAGTCGGTGGACAAACTAACTAGCTCACTCACATCGGCTTGAAATAGGGGCCGGCGCCGAGCAGTAGAAACAGTCGGGGCACGCTCAAAACAAGTCCATGGGTCGGCGGCTGTGCCAGGCGGACTGGGCTAGCCAGCACATTCCTCATGGGTCCCACTGAGGGACTTTAGGTCGGCGGCATTGCCAGAGCACCTGGATTGGCTAGCGCGACCAGGCAGCACGGAGCTGAGCTCTGGCGGCGGGAATGCAGGGCAAAGCTCCTGCTGCTTCCGCTTGGGCTAAAACGCCGCTAATCGCAAGAAAAACCTGTTGCGTGGAATCAGAGTCCAAGAATGGGTTGTTTTCAAAGTCCAACTGTCCAGAATTGCATCTCTCTTGGGCTAGACTAAGTCAAAAACTGGGGCCATGGAGAGAGACAACGGGGCGTGGCTACAATTATGACTCAGTCTCTGGGCAGAAAGGACGTCAATATCCTATTCTTGGACTCTCCCGCTATCATTCAGGAGAACATGGTTCTGTGCCCTTGCATGGAGAGCCCAAAGGAGGAGCAGTCATGGGGTTAGTTTAAAGCCACAAGAACCCTCCCTTTGCCTTTGTCAACCAATTTTTAACAAGGTTAATTATTCTTACCTCCTTAAAAAATTATAATCTTTTAAATTTTTTAACTCAAAATTTAACTCTTATTTTAATTTTTATATATTGTTTTATATTTCAATGTTTTATTGTACACTATCCAGAGTCCCTCGTTGAGGGAGATAGGCAGTTTAGAAATGTGAAGTATAAATAAATAAAATTTTGTGTGTGTGTATTTCAACAGGAGGAGGAAATCAATCTAGTTTACAAATGGAATACCATTTTTAGGCAATTAATTTTAATAAATTCAATTAAAATTAATTTTTTATGCTCTTTTTTCCCAGTGTGGCCTCTGGCCAGTGCATATATAATTTAATCAAATGCATACATACCTTTGGAGGGAAATTAGGTAGGATTAGTTTCAGTGAGAAGCAGGGAATAGCTCAGAAAGTAGAGAAGCTGATAGCATAAGCTCACAAAGCAGGGAAGCTAGGTGGCATACAGAATTTTTGTGCCCATGGAATCCTCTGAAAATGGCGTGCTGAGTGGCCAAGTGGTTTTTTCTTCCTGACAAATAGCTGATTTTTCTGCTAAAGCTGGTTCTTTGGTGGCGTGCTCCCCAGATTTAAATGGGAACAACTAGGAATGACCCAAAATGACCCTTGAATGACCATCTCAGATGATCCTTTTACCTGGGAAGAGGAATCTCAATGGTTGCAATTCTTGGTAGGAGTGGCCGGAGGACTAGGTCTCCATCTTTTCCTTTTGGCTGTTGTTTTTTTTAAGCGTGCCTCTATTTTGGCTGAACGCTTTAAAGTTTTCTTTTTCTTTTTGACTTTTATCTTCAACTGTTAATTGATTGGCTGAATGTTGATTTATTCTAATCCTTTGCTGGATTTTAATGTTAATTTTTTTGGCATATTTTTACTGCTTTATTTTGGAGTTGTGAATCACTTTCACCATATGAAAGTCGATGGTGAACAGACTCTTCCCTGGGTACTGAAAGTGGTCTGATTTGATTTACATTTACACTGGATTTTTATTACAAGGGTTTTGTATTCTATTAGCAATAGCAATAGCACTTAGACTTCATAGTGCTTTTACAGCCCTCTCTAAGCGGTTCACAGAGTCAGCATATTGCCCCCAGCAATCTGGGTCCTCATTTTACCCACCTCGGAAGGATGGAAGGCTGAGTCAACCTTGAGTCGGTGAGATTTGAACAGCCGAACTGCAGCTAGCAGTCAGCTGAAGTAGCCTGCAGTACTGCACTCTAACCACTGCGCCACCTCGGCTCTTACTAGTTTTTAAAAGCTCTCTTATTTCTTTTAACCTCTGATGGGAACTTTCCTTTTTTTTCTATTCACTTTTTATTGTGTCATTTTTTTCTGTAGCCATTCTATTATGGTACATCTACTTCTCCTGTCCATGAGAGGAACTGTTTATGTTTTGTTGTGAAAGCTCAGCTACAAGAGACTTTTGGGCTATATTAGAAATGTAAACAACAATAAATTAAGGGTTTTGAATATTATAGGGCAGTGCGGTGGCTCAACGATTAAGATGCTGCACTTGTTGGCTGAAAAGCCAGTTTACAAATATGCATGCATTGTTCTTCCTGCATTTTCAATTATAATAATCCAATGCCTGTTTTATAAGCTTCTTACTGATCTTAAGTTTCTCAAATATGTCCTCAATATGTCAAAGAAATTATGTCAAATTATATTTTTGCATAATCTTCACTTTTTTTTTTTTTTTTACAAAAATACATTTTCCTTTAGGAAAGCAGAAAGCCTCCATATGGAAATGAAGAGGATCAGGTTGTTTAAAGGATCCAATGCTTCTTAGGCTATCAAAAGTCATAAGAAAAACATGACTGCATCCCCAAGGGAAAACTGTCATAAATAGAGAAAGGTCTAATATGGACTGTCTACTGATTTCAACAGCAATTCATCAACCACATTTTTCAACTGGTCCTGAAATCCTGAAACTAATCAAGGAGAGAAGCAACCTAGAACTAAGGAGAAATTTCCTGACAGTTAGAACAATTAATCAGTGGAACAACTTGCCTCCAGAAGTTGTGAATTCTCCAACACTGGAAGTTTTTAACAGGAGATTGGATAACTATTTGTCTGAAGTGGTGTAGGGTTTCCTGCCTAAGCAGGGGGTTGGACTAGAAGACCTCCAAGGTCCCTTCCAATTCTATTGTTCTATATATTTCTTTAACTTTATTTAGACTGGAATGGGTGACAGGTTTACTGGCCTCCTAGCACAAATCACTTCTTTCTTGTGGCCTTAATCAGGTCTTCCCATTAGCCCCATAGTTACCATATTAGAGGCTCAAACTATAACAGATCAAAGAAATGACACAGAAATATACATAAACTAGTATTTGACTAGCTTTTCTTTTAATGAGACACCTCATAAATCTTGAGGTGGTATATTAATGGGTTTTTAAACTGTATATACTGTACATTATTACAAGTGCAGAAAAAATAAATCATTGAGCATATTACTCTGTTCATTTTCCTTCATTACACTTCCCTTTCCTGCATGCGTGATACAGAATAGTTTCAAAAACCACTATGAAACTTAATACTCAAATCTGAGCACATGATAAGCATTAATTGTTCATATATTGGACATTTACAGAGAATTATCTGAGTGAAATTCAAATAACTGAATAGGAGAGTGACCAGAAGCCCATAGAGAAACATAACTGATACTGCATGTCATATATTTCCACTTCTGTAAAGTGCAGGTAGTCCTTGCCTTATGTTGGTTCATTTTAACGGCAGTTTAAAGTTGCAACAGACTCAGAAAATTGATTCATGACTAGTCCTTGTAGTTACAAGCAGTGGTGGGTTGCTACTGGTTCGCCCCAGTTTGGGCGAACCGGTAGCAGCGGCGGTGGGAGGCTCCGCCCACCCACCCGGACGATATCATGGATGATCTGCGCATGCGCAGAAGCGGCGCGCCCACATCTCCGAACCGGTAGCAAAGGTAAGTGAAACCAATTACTGGTTACAAGTGTTGCACCACCCAACAGTCATGTGATCCCAATTTGGGTTGGTTGGCATCTTGCTCACATTTTTATGATAACTGCAACGTTTTGCGGTAACATTATTGTGACTTGTGAGTTTCCAGCAGGTTTTCAACAAGCAAAGTCATGATTCCCTTAACAACTATGTAATGCACTTAATCACTCTGGTAAAAATGGTAGTGAAATCAGCACATGATGACTCGCTTTACGGCTGCACTGACTTAAAATCACAATTGGGACTGGAATTTCCGTACGTCAAGAACTCCCTGTACATTAATACTGCAATTTTTCACGTTATTCAGAAGACCTATTGTGTTCAAACGGGCTTCCTCACAGATACATGTACTAGAAATACAAATTTACTTGCGGCATTTCTTTTGCAATGCTGTAGTTTGTATAAATCTCCTTCCTGTGCACCTGGAAGGGACTTTTGTATCCAATCCAAGCAGAGACATCTAAATACTTTTGATTTACATAATCTATTTTGAAATATAGGTTCATGTGCGAAGCTATAAGAGGTTTTCAAAATTGAAGCCATTTTGCAGGAATGTGCCTTTTTTCTAACTAAAGCAGATTTCTAGCAATTCTCCATAGAGGTGGATATAGCATCCAGGAATGGGTTGACCTCGTCCTCCAAGCTGATTGGACTAAGTCTGTCAGAGCTGTTGAGGACACGCCTCCGTCGCTATCCCTTCCAGCTTTTTGACTCAGTCACTCAGCTTGGACAGATGTGCCAACTTTTCTGCTGTTTTTGGACAATCCTTTCCTGGACACTATATTCACCATTATCATCCATTTGTGAGTTGTGGACCCAGCTGACTCCCAAGACATCTGGTTGAATCGCTGGGGGAAGGGAGCTTCTCCCCGCAGCGAGAGCTTTGGCTCAAGCTGCCATTCCCTCTGGAAAATAGGGCTGTCAATTTAACCAGAGACCTTCCTTCACGTGCTGAGAAGCCCTCAAAGATTCCGATCTAATAATTGAGGAGATAGCAGAGCTTAGCCCTTCAATCTGACAGCCCGGGGACCTGGGATATTTAACAGCCCAGTCTCATCAGTGGAGCTTCGCACTCTCACAGGGACAGTTGCCGCTGCAGAGCTTGTGCCCTCATTTTCCGATCACGCTGAGGCAGAGCCTTCACACTCTCGGGCCTCTCGGACTTTGACAGTTGGCACTGCTGCCATTAGTGGAGCTTCACGCTCCCGATCAGCCGATCAAGGGGAACAGGAGCTTTGCACTTCTCCACATAGGGCATTAATACAGGGGTTTGCCTCTAATACTTGGAGGAGCTTCGCGCTCCGAAATTGGCCGAGAGGGAGAGGGGCTTAGCGCCGCTCTCCTTTTAATCGGAGCTTCCGCGCTCCCACACTGCCGAGGCAAGCCGCCATTAGAAATGTTGCAGATTCGGTTAAGGACTCCACAGCGGCGGCTTGCTGGGGAATCTAAGATTGCCTTTCTAGCCCCAGAGGAGCTGCGCGCTCCCGATTATCGGCAGAGCCATGCTCTCAGGAACACCTGAGCACGGCTGAGGTTGCTGAGGTTCTTCAATTAAAACCCCCTGGACAATTGCAGAGTTTCTGCGCTCCCGTTCGACAGCAACCCTTTTTTCCTTGGCAGCAGCTATAGATGCAGCTGCAGCAGCACAAACCAATAGCTCTGAGCTCTCCTGAGGCTGTGACAGCCATTTCTTTTTGAGAGCATTTGGGCGCCAAAATTCCAATTCAAAATGGCGGATCGGGCGGCAACTGCAACCAAACCTCCTGTTGCTGCCAAGAAAAGAGGCAAATCAAGTTCATCGACTAGTGAGAAGACCAAAAGTGGGTCTAAACATCATAAGAGCACTGAAACAGAACCCAGGAGCTCCAAGGCAGCCCAGAAAGCTGAAAAATGCAGGCATAGAGCTTTGGATAAGATCTGTGCCAAGGCAATTAGTAAAAGCAGCCATCTGCCTGACCCAGCAGAGGAGCCTCAACAGCTCCACAGCTGGCATTCCCAGGCCTTGTCACCTGGGGGAGCTGGAGAGCTTCTCTCTCCTCCAGAGGTCTTATTGCCCATATCAAATGCAGACCTTTGGGGCTCCTTATCTGAATTACAGGTTCCTTCAGAGATTGCTCATCAGCCTCCTAATAGGGCCAGAGCAGAACCTGAAGCCACGTTTACCCCTACGGCCGTGGGCCTCAGACCACATACCGACACAGAAACTATTATTCCGGACTCCATGCAATCCATCATTGCGGAGGCAATCAGGCAAGGAATAGCGGCCGGATTGCAATGAACCAGACATGACATTTCAGGGACTTCAGTATGTTCCAGTCGCTCGGGGCGCCACTCTGCCCCTCTCCTTCCAGGGGAGATCGTGCATCCACTTGATCCCGGATCACCTGTCTCTTCCCAGGAAGGACATTCTCAATTATCAGAGGAGGAGGGTCCAAGAGACTTGGACCTATCAGATGACGAGGGCATGCTGCCCGACCTGCCACCCTTTGTGGGTCTTTTTCAGCCCAGCCTTTTCAGATCTATATTGTTTAAGGCAAAGAATGCAGCTGGGCTTGGACCTCCAACCGCAGAGCCTGGACCTGAGACGGGCGTCAACTCTGCTGACCCCCTTTTTTCTGTAAAGTCAGCAGAGGCGGAGGTGGTCCCTTCGCCTCAACTCTTTATGGATGTGATCCACAGGCAATGGTCTGCCCCTGGAGCAGGACCTAACCCGTCCACCACCGAGAGGAGGTTCTATAATGTGGCCCCAGATTTAGACCGAGTCCTCCAGATCCCAACGGTGGACGGTCCAGTGGCAGCCTTGCAGTCCCCTTCGGCCATTCCAGGCGAGCCAGAGGAGATCCTGCGGCCAGAGGACAGGTGGACCGAGCAGTCGCTCCAGAGACTCACCAGGCCACGGCATGGGCCATTAGAGCATCGACTACTGCATCATTTTTAAATCGAGCGTCCTTGACACAACCAATCAGACATACTCTTCCATTCACAGTCAAACCAGACAACCCACCACATTCACACACAAAACATGGCTAAAATTGCTAAAAACTGGCCAACAAAAAAGAAAATTGCGTCTGCCAGATGCAGGAGCGGCCCTCAACTATGGATCTTCGGATGCAGCAGGACTCATTGCAGCAGGACTCATTGCTCATTGCCGCAGTCCAGCTATCGGCGGACGCTACCCTTAACGCGGCCAGATTTGCAGCCAAATCCATTGCTTCCAATGTGGCGGCTCGCCGCCTACTTTGGCTGAAGCATTGGCAAGCTGATGCTCGCCACAAATGGTGCCTTGCTTCGATTCCCTATTCAGGGGAAAAGCTATTTGGGGAGGCACTGGACCCCTGGCTGGTTGAATCCAGGGACAAGAGAAAGGTTCTGCCTTCCCACACCAGGCGCTCTGAACTGCACCCTTCCCCCTACTTCCGCTGACCTACCTTTCGCCCGGGGCACTCAGGTGCGGGTTTCCAAAGGCCTCAGGGATTTTATGCCCACAGACAAAGGCAAAGACAGGATAGGCCTGACAGAGGAAGACCTTTTAAGGCTAAACGGCCCTTTCGGGGTGGGGGGGGAGGAAGTCGTGCCTATCGCCGCCCTAAGTGAATGCATAACCCAGTCTCCCATCGGAGGTCGTCTGGCCCTATTTGCAGAACGATGGGAGGAGTCCACCTCGAACTCATGCATCAGGGAGACAGTAAAATCAGGTCTCTCACTCGAATTCCTCTCCACTCCCCCAAGGTTTTTCATTCGCTGCCCAATCTCCAAAGACCATTCCAAAAGGGTCCTCATGGAGACAGCTATCCAACATTTGCTGGATATCTATGCCATCCAGCCTGTCCTTGAGGACCAGCATGGGCAGGGATTTTATTCGATTCTTTTTGTTGTTCCCAAAGCCTCGGGGGGATGGAGAGCTATTCTTGATCTTAAAAGACTCAACCGCCACATCGCTTATCGGCAGTTCAAAATGCATTCACTTACTACCATTTTAGAGGGCGTGAGAGAGGGCGACTTCCTCACATCCATTGATCTAACTGAGGCATATCTGCATGTGCCTATCCTTCCTCTACACCGGCAGTATCTCAGATTCCAATTTTCCGGTCGTCACTACCAATATACTGTTATGCCGTTTGGGTTATCATCAGCGCTCAGGGCTTTTACTAAATTATTGGCTGCCCTGACGGCTCACCTACAGGCCCTGCCCGTGCGTGTCCAGTGTTACCTGGATGACATATTGATCCTATCCTCCTCCGAAAATCATGCCCGGGAGGATCTAGCGGTCACCATGCAGGTTCTAAGACACCACGGGTTCTCCATAAATCTGGAGAAGAGCCATTTGCAGCCATCCACCCGCCTTCTACATCTGGGTGCAATCATTGATACTGTGGGGTGCACGGTGTACCTATCCCAGGAGAGGCAGACCAACATTCAGGAATTGGCTGGTCGAGTCCAGAGAGAGGGAATTGTAGCATTAGCTCTCAACTCCTGGGGGAAATAGTGTCATGCTTCTCCATTGTCCCATGGGCCCGCCTCCATTCAAGAGATCTCCAATGGTTTCTCTTGCCTTTCCAGAGGTCGGGCAGAAGCTGTTCACCGGCAAAGGTACAAGTTCCAAAGGAGGTCGCCAGGTCCCTCAGCTGGTGGAGGTCCCCGGCTATTAGCAGGGACAGTTTATTCTGGGAGCCCGACCGCATCGTGATAACAACAGATGCCAGCTTGTTCGGTTGGGGAGCTCACCTCAACTTGCAGATGGCTCAAGGGCAGTGGACTACAGAGGAACGGGCCCGGGAGATCAATTGGCTGGAGCTCAGGGCTGTCCATTTGGCTCTGCACCATTTCCAACAGACAATTTCGGGACATCACCTCCTGATACTAATGGATGTGGCCGCCAAGGCACATACCAATCGCCAGGGTGGCACCCAATCGAAATCCCTCATGGAGGAGGCCAGACACCTGGGCCTTTGGGGGGGAAAGACACCTATGCTCCATCAAGGCAGAGCATATATCTAGGGTCTCAAACGTGCAGGCAGACTGGCTCAGCAGAACATTGCTGGACCACGTGGAGTGGCGCCCGCACCCGTCTATTTTTCGGGAGATCACGGACCTATTTGGCCTCCCGGAAGTGGACATGTTTGCCACCCCTGCCAACACTCAACTGCCAAGGTTTTTCGCCAGGTTTGCGGCTCAGGGAGCAGAAGGAACCGATGCCCTCTGCAGCCTGTGGCCTCCAGGGCTGTTGTATGCATTTCCATCCCTGCCATTAATTCCCCGTGTGACCAGAAAGATACTGGCAGAGAGGGCTGGCCCAGGAGGCCTTGGTTCGCAGACCTGGTAAACCTTTCGATGGCACGACCCTGGAGGATCCCTCAGAACCGAATCTCCCTCAGTCAGGGGGTGCTGGTCCACCCAGACCCACAGTAGTTCCAGTTGACCGCCTGGCGCTTGAGCAGAGCGTTCTGAGTGGGGACAATTTTTCCTCCAGGGTCATCAGGACGATCCAGGCTTCCAGACGTCCCTCCACTACCCGCATCTACGATGCCACTTGGAGAGCTTTTTGCGGCTGGTGTATGAAGGTGGACATTACACCAACTACCGCTTCAATAGCCCAAATCCTGGAGTTTCTCCAAGATGGACTCGATAGGGGCCTATTGCCCAACACAATCAGAAGACAGGTGGCAGCTTTGTCTTCAGTGTTGGCGTGTGGGCGGCTAGAATCCCTCGCCTTACATCCTATGGTTCGTAGATTTCTCCAGGGAGCTACCAACCTCTGTCCCCTGGTAGTGCACAGGTACCCTACCTGGGACCTGTCCAAAGTCTTAAATTCACTTACCAGGGATCCCTACGAACCTTTGCGGTCGGCCAGCCTGCGCTACCTTACCTGTAAGGTGGCGTTCCTTGTGGCAATCACTTCTGCCAGAAGAGTGTCGGAGCTGGCAGCTCTGTCAGTAAGGAAAGACTTGTGTGTCTTCCACAAGGATTGGGTGGTGTTACGTTTGGATCCCTCCTTCGTCCCCAAGGTGAACTCTTGGTTCCACAGGGTGCAAGAGCTGATTCTACCGAACTTTTGCCCAGAACCAGTTCATCCATTAAAAAACGATGGCACACCTTGGACGTGAGGAGGGCGCTCCGCATGTACATCAAACAAACTGCCACCGTGAGAAAGACAGTGTCTTTGTTTATTGCGTTCTAGCCGGCCACGTTAGGCAACAGTGTCCCCTTCGACCGTGGGTAAATGGTTGCGGTCTACCACTGCTAAGGCCTATGAACTGCAGGAGCTTCATTTACCCAGAGGGATCACCGCTCATTCTACCCGCAGTGCAGCCACAATGGCAGCGTGGGCTACGCAGGCTTCCATCGAAGAGGTCTGCCATGCAGCAACCTGGTCCTCCCCATCTCCATTTATTCGACATTATAAACTGGACGCCTACGCCTCTGCGGAGGCAGCCTTTGGCAGGCAGGTACTTCAACGAGTCCACAAGGACCAGGGGCGGCTGACCCAGACTACGGCCCTCCCGTGAGGACAGCCAGCTTTGGTATCTCCCATTCCTGGATGCTATATCCGCCATTATGGAGAAGGGGCGTTGGTCTTACCTGATACGCTCCTTCTCGTGGGGGTGGATATAGCATCCAGCCCCACCCTGATAGCAGTCTGGTCGGCGATATGTTGGAGGAGAACTTTACTCCACGGACTATTGGCACGTTGGTCTGTCATTCGTCTTCATCAAAAGCTGGAAGGGATAGCAACGGAGACATGTCCTCAACAGCTCTGACAGACTCAGTCCAATCAGCTTGGAGGACGAGGTCAACTCATTCCTGGATGCTATATCCACCCCCACGAGAAGGTGTGTATCAGGTAAGACCAGCGCCCCATCTCTTTTAAAATAAATATATTAATTAGCAAGAAAATACTTTGTTAGGTAGTGAACCTTCATAGAAGTGCTACTTGCTTGGTTATTTGGGAGAGGCTTTATTTAAGTAATAAATGAATATCAAACATTCAATATTTAATTTCCACATCTCCTAAACAAAACTGTGAAAGACCTTTCTCTGAAACCCTAGAAAGCTGCTATCGGTTGATTTGCAAGACCAAATAATAATCTGACTGTAAAGAGCAGCTTCATATAGATCAGTGATGGCGAACCTTTTCAGCACCGAGTGCCCAAAGTGGAATGTGCGTGTGCGCCGGAGCGCCGGAAACCTGAAGACCACAGAGAGGGCTCTGTGTGCCACCTCGCACACGTGCCATAGGTTCGCCATCACGGATATAGCAATAGCAATAGCAATAGCACTTAGACTTGTATACCGCTTCATAGTGCTTTACAGCCCTCTCTAAGCGGTTCACAGAGTCAGCATATTGCCCCCAACAATCTGGGTCCTCATTTTACCCACCTCAGAAGGATGGAAGGCTGAGTCAACCTTGAGCCGGTGAGATTTGAACCGCCGAACTGCAGCTAGCAGTCAGCTGAAGTAGCTTGCAGTGCTGCACTCTAACCACTGTGCCACTTCAGCTCTTATATAGATATTGCTATATAAAGTAACCACTCATAATACAGTTATCTTCTGCTCGGGTTGAAGAGATCAATCAAGTTAGGAGCCAGTTCTTTGTAAAAGTACATCATTGATAATGTCGAACAAAACTTACAAAATGAGGAATACCTCTAATATGGTGACTAGTGTAGCTCACACATGCATCAAAAACAAGTTTTTTTCCTGAAATAATTTACAGCCATCTGCAACTTAAAGATGATACACATACACATATACACAAACGTGCGTGCGCGCACACACACATACACACACACAACATGGAAATAAACCTCATTAAATATAGCTCTGTTCAGTAATTTATTCTGAAAAACATATAGTTAATTGACTGTAATTACATGAAGCTAATAATAATTCCAGAGCAGGATAATTTTAGAAACCTCTCCTAGAAAAGTAGGGCAGGAACTATCAAGAAATATATTTTACAAGAAGAAATTTTAAAAATCCATCCAGATTTAAACATTGCAGTGTGCTTTTAAAGGAATAAAATAATTATTTACCTTGTGCAAGCATACTGAACTCCAGGAAAAGTGCTATGTGGTACAGTTCCATAGCTTCTTCAGCCTTTGTCATGCTTGTTTTTCCTGCTACAAGAGCCTGGACCTCACTTAGACTCCCTACTGATGGGCTGCTGTGCAAAATAGAGAGGTCCACCAAATCTGTATACATACAGTTTAAAATTACCCTCACATATTTTTTTGGTATGATAGACTCATCTAGTATAATCCGTGTTGGAGTCCTTAGTGTTCGATCTGTAATTTCTTCTCCAGTTCGTATCCTCCTCTGTAGTAGATGCCGGAAGAAAGGTGAGCGCGATGAAATAATAGCTTTGTGTGCTCTGAGCTCCTCAACTAAGCAGCTCTGACTTCCGCCATAAGCTTCAACAAGTTCAGAGTCAGATGAAAAACTGAGAACCACATCATAATAGCACATGTAATCCAACAGCCCTCGCATGTCAACATCTAGAGAATTTGGTGTTCCAAATTCCTCACTAAGCTGCATGAGAATGTCAACGTTCTGAAACCTCGAATCTTCCATCCCAAATTCACCTGTGTATAGGTAGTGTAGCAAAGCAGAAAACATGGGCAGGTCGATGCCAGCTGTGCTGATATCCATTATAATCTCTGCACCATATTCTGGTGAGGAAGAAAGGAGGGTCTTAAAAAACGGGCACCTTGCAGCCAAAATTGCACGATGCACAGGGAAGCAAGTCTCTTGAAATATTAGATCGACATCGGTGCAGTATTTAAACTCGTACAGTTCAGCCATGTCTTTCTGCAGCGTCCTGGCTTCTGGCCTTGCCAAACTAGCTTGCAGAGAAAGCTCTTTTAAGGCTGACGTTCCTTCATACTCTTCCACTAAAGCATTGACATCCCTGACATCCCAGCCGGAGAGGAGCTCGCGCATCTGCTTGGCGTGATCAGCAGAACGGTTAGACTTTCGGCGCTTAATAAACTTCTTTTTGAGGGTAGCAAGGCCAGAACTTTTCTTTTTCTTATCTTGAGGTTTCTCGTGGCCATGCTCAAGGCTATAAAGTTTAGATTCACAGCCATAACCTTGATGGGAATAGGATGATGTTCCTGAAAGAAAAAAAAGAAGAAGAAGAAGAAGAAGAAAACTGCCTAAAGCTCAGAATTAGGGTGTAAAAAGTGAAATGCATTGATAGGAGTTTTAAACTATTATATGGAACATCTGAAAATGTTCAGAATAGTTTACAATAAACTAGCAAAATGTATTAATAAAGAAAATTGTACAAAATTTTGCATACAGAAAATTAGTGGAAAAGCTATCAATTGACTACCCATATCTATCCAAACCAACAAACACATAGGAATCAGTACTGGCAGTTTTCAACTGTCAAGACCCCAAACTTTTATTTAGCTCTAATTTGCAATACATGGAGATTTTGAGAAATAAAATATTTATTTACCCTACTTCTTTTTCTTTCTACCTCTCTTAAACAAAATAGTGATGGCAGTATTCCAGGAACTGATTTTAAGTCAAAATGGTTATATGAAAAGAAAAATCTTTTTTTAAAAAAATAAACAATTTTTCTCTTTTTACAGATATAAAAAAATGGCCTGGATCATTTATCTTTCATCTGGAATATGTAACTGACTGGAAAAATCCTAGTTGCATTCCTGTGGTTTTACTATTTTTGTCTATCCCATGTCTTTCATTCTTCCATTTTTGTGGATTAATCTTGTTTGCCAGTTGGGGAAAGCTAATACACTAACATACCTTGTAAGATTTGCAAGGAAAAACACATTAAAAGACATCTTACACAATTACTGAATTCTGCCCATGTCTCTCATTATTTTCCAAATCTTGATTATTCTTTCTTTTTATTTGATCTTCTTGAAAGTTTGGCATATGATATCTATGACTGTGAATCTAACATTTTAAAATATTTCCAGCCCTGTGGTAAAACTAAATATTAATTTTTAGTCTTATTTTTATCTAGTTTGATGTACATTTAACTGTATTTATTCTAACTACAGCAATATCTGATTTAAATTAACACCATATAGTTTGAAGATTTTCCCTTGACTTTTCCTTGCTGACTCCTTTGTAATTTTGCAAATGCATTACAGACCTGGCCAAATATGCACAGAATTTTAATATATTAGCAAAGGCTATGACATAGCTGTGCTCTTTTTAAGGTTTCTTGCACAACACTTCCTCTCTCCTAAACCTATAAGCTACCATAGAGATTAAGTGTTATACAACCTTAGGCACACTTTCTCAACATAAACGTTGAATCTTTTGCTAATCTAGTCATGGAGTTGAGTTAGCTTATACAATTCAAGTGAAAATGTAAATGAAATTCAACAGATAGAAAGAAATAATAATTAATATATTAAAATAAGGTTTTACTATAAATGAGTATATAAATATACAGCATAAAAACAAACATATTTTACTTTGTAAAATCCTTTTTGGTATTTAGCTTCAATACCTTAGCAAGGCCCATAAACCTATATATTCCAAAAGATCCATTTTGTTAAACATTTTAAACCCTAATCATAAGTGGTCAGTCTTTAACATGATTAAGACGGATGATTTTAAAATACTCCAAAGAAAGTGCACAAAGGGACCATAGAACATAACTTATTGCAAGATGCAAGTATTAAAATAATTGAGGTTTCAATGGAACCTCTGACAGGGCTTAGATTAATGCTTAAGATTTATCTCCAGCAATCTTGCCATTAGATCTGTTAACTTCACAATGTTACATTATGTTAAAATTTTACTTATATCAAGTTTTTACTGCTAGCATAGCTTGAGAAAATAGAATTCTAACAATTCTAAATTTGAAATCAACATTCAAACCCACAGAAGCAACAATTCCAGTGGTTAAATATCACCCCATCTGCTCCAGTTTGTCTTTTTGTGGTAACAAACAGAGACATTTAAAAAAGCTTTGAGAGAATTAGCTCTGAAATTCTGAACACTTTTAATGTTACATTTTTCTGAGCCAATAATATTTTGAAAGCTGCCCATTAGATAAGATCGAGACTTAGCTATTTCTAAAGTATGCATCCTTTCTCACATTGTTTCTTGATGTAGAAAAAAATTAAGGTTTTCCCAGCATGCGTTTGGGTACTTTCATGTTTAACCAAATGAGATAGAACTATCCATTTCCTCTCATCTGTTCATAAGTATCCTTTGCAAGGGATCAGAACTTGCAATACTATGATAGATTTACCACATGAACTGCTGCTTAATATAAATTAAATCAACACTGCCTTTGAGTTAGACATGGTACCCAATGATTACAGACAACGTATGGCCTGGATATGCAATGTAAAAATTTTAAATGGAGAAACAGAAATACCTACCTATGAACGTCTGTTGTGCCTGAGAATTTCCCCCTACCCTTGGGGAACACGAATGAGGATAGTTTGAAGCATTAGCACCCATCTTCTTTAGTCACTTGAGCACTCCACTTCTTGGCTCATCAGCGCACAATTCCATAACCCATGATAGAACTTAAGACATAGTTCAAGTAGGAGCTTGTTCCCCATTTCTGAAAAATTGTAAACATAATATTACTACCGGTATCTTTCCAATTGGTTACATGAATACTGTAATGATTTAGGTAATCATATACTATTTGTAATGAGTTTTCTTATTTATGCAGCTATAAGTGAACACGGTTTACCCTAACAACAAAGTTAATGCATAATCTAATCATTTTTGAAAATTAATTTTGCATCAAGACCTATTTGGGCAAATGAACTAAAGTTTACCTATAAAAGTTCATGAGATAGGAAATCCTAATATCTAGAGTTTATGAATACATAAAAAGGTGTTGGTTTAAACATGCATACTCTACAAACAGTGTAGACAGAAGCCATTGACAGCAATATAACATACAGTAGCTACAATATATAACCTTCAAAATATATGAGCACATTATAAAGGCAGGCAGAAAAACAAACACAAAAAAATAAGACACAAAACAAAAAGCTTTCAGCAAAGACTGAGTGGGTAATACAGCTAAAAGATCATTATATAATGTGCAAATTTGAGTATAGGGCACTTAAATATAATTTACATATATATGGGCAAGCTAACATTCTCTTACCAGCAATAAAACATGGATTTGTGCGGGGTGCCAAATGTTTCCTGACTATAGAAAAACTTAATTTAAAGTCATTAAATTGGACAGATTCTATTAAAACAATTTTTTTAGCACTGATGCTGTTACACGGTCATAATTAATTGGCTATTATTACAAGGAATTCTAATTAAAGTTTGTGTTAAAGTAAGCTCCTTTTTGAATTGAAGATGATTTGATATTTCTCAGAATTAAAACAAAAAGGGGACAGGGTTTTATTGTTCAGTTCTACAAAGTAGCTGGATAAAAGCTATTATAAGATTAAAGAGAGACAGTCTGGTCTAGTGGTTAAGGCACCAGCCCAGAAACTAGGAAATTGTGAGTTCTAGCCCTATCAAATATATATATTTATGCATGCAACAAACCAAAGAGTTAGGGTTAGGGTTACGGTGTTATACAAACACAAATACTTTAACATACTTTAAAATAAAAGGTTACTTTAAAGTTAACAAATGGGATGAAATACAATTTCACAAGCAAAACTGTCACACATATCACCAAATCATGTTTTATTTTTGTACAAATCATGAGTTTACAATTGCTCAAACTGTCCTAGAGATTACTTATTTGTTCTACTGTATTGTTCTCCAATATGCCTCCACAATCAAGAAATCTTCTATATCCATTATATTTGGCTCAGAGTACACATATTCTTGAAAACACAAGTTAGTAATCTATTTATCTATTTCTCTCCTATTTCTCTCTCTATTTCTCACTCTGTCTCATATTTAGCTATAGGTTCTCAAGCATAGAGGTGACAATGTGCTGGGTTTTTTTGTTTTTTGTTTTATTTTTTTATCTAAAACTCCTAAAATCAAGGGAGATACCATGCATTTGTGTACTTAAGTCACAATGAGTTTCTCCAGTGAATATGGGGAAATTACACTGCAAGAAGTTAAGTCACTGAAAAAAATTAAAATTAGGTAATGGATGTCCATCCAGATAATGGATGGGAACAGCAGAAACCTGGAAACAACAAACCTACATGAAATTGCCACGAGCCAAGTTTGATTAAAAACTGGGTGGGGGCTAGCGCAACTTTTAAAAAATCGTAAGTTTCAATTCTATGCATACTTATCTAGAAGACCCAGATTCTGCACCAGAGGTGGGTTCCTCCCGGTTCGGACTGGTTCGCCCGAACCGGTAGTGACCCGCTGGTGATGTCACGATGACGTCACAGATCCGGTTTGGTCGGTGCCAGTCCGTGGGTGCCGCCATCTTTTTTTGGGGGGGGATTATTTTTTGGGGGATTTTTTATTTTATTTTTTATTTCTTCTGCGTATGCGCAGAAGCTGAGTTTCCGGCACTGCGCATGCGTCGCCATCTTGTTTTCAGCTTTTAAAAAAAATATATGAATTTTTTTTATTTTTTTGCACTGCGCATGCGCGCGCCCACGAGGCATGGCCACGCGGCATGGGAGGAAGCGAACCGGCAGCGAGGTTAGAACCCACCCGTTCTGCACCTTTCTAGGTATATGAAAAATTCTTCAGAATCATTAAAGAAAAAAAATCTGTAATTTTTTTTTAATGCATTTCTCTACTCAACTGCCTTCAGCTTCAGATTCTAAATGCCCTTTCCAGGTAAAATTTATCACATATCACATGTAAAATAATCAAATGTGTGTAGCCATCAGAAACAAGATGCCTACAGCCATTATAAAATTCAATAGAAAAATTCATGAGTTTTTTTAAAATGTAAAACCAAAATCTAAAAATCTAAAATATTTCTCTAGTCCTGATGTTCAAAATTTATGATCTTTGATTTCTGGAACAGAACTATAAACCAATCACTAATACTTTTCCATTGTTTCTTAAGATTATGGTTTTGCTTTCATCATTATATACCATTGTTAAGGAATTGAAAAATGGTAACTCTTCTTAAATAAATGCTATCTTCAGGATAAATGCACATAATTGCACTCTACAATGCATGAATGGATTTTCCCAAATTAAAATCAAATTTGAAACATGATTTTTCTTTAAAAAAAAGGTAAGTTCCTACATATGTCTCTAATACAAATATCTCAATTTGAGAGAGTTCCTACCACTTCTGACAATTTTACAAAGTTCCAAAAAACTGGCAATAATGTGAGGCATTTAGGCTTACAGTCAACTCTTTAATTCAACAAAAGCTATGTGTGCAAACTGGGTCTTGGGTAACAGTCACTTTTGAAAACAAGTTTCCTTTCAACACCAACATTTTCATATAATTTTCCACTGATATTTCAAAAAGATTAAATGATAAGGTACACTGCAAAAATGCTTACTATACAGCCAAGTATTTTATATTTTCTTTTTCCAACCATAGGCATTCTCTCAAAGTACTGAAGTAACCTAAACTACAGAGGACATTTTTAATATATGCTATAGTAGTATGAGTCAAAAGTGGGGGGGAATCCTACTCCATAAATTAAGAGCACAGCAGAGAAGCTTCCAGTGAGGAATGGTAAATCGATATTCCCTGGTTAGTGGGAGAGATTACAGCCCAAAAGGCAGCTGGATGCTGGATGTGGACCACCAAAAATCTCTTTGGAGAAAGGAGAGATCTTGAGATTGCCATATATACTCTGGACAGCTGTTTTTGCTATGAATAGAGGGCAGAAACAGATGCTTTTGCAGTCTCTTGGAAACAGATAGGAATCATGGGATTTTACTGAGCTCAAAGATGATAATCTAGCCTTTTATGGACTTAAGATTTAACCAAACCACCATTACGTTACTTTGGAGTTTACTTTGTTTAAAACTTTTTGTTAAATATTGAAAATCTTCAGAACCACAAGTTGCTCATATTCACTGGGTGAGTCTTCCTTTAATCATGTAAATAAGAAAATTATGAGTTTAAAATTTTGCAAGAAAAAAATGAGGGGGGATATATGACAAAAGGGTGATTACAGTGTTGATTTTAGAAAATGTTAAACTGATTAAGAGTTGCAGATTTGGACTTGAGTTAAAGAAGGACTTTGAAGTTAATTAAAATAATCTTTCTCCAGTGTGCTGACGAGAGAATCCAGGAATGGAATGGGTTGACTTCATCTCGTAGCTGATTGGACTGAGTCTGTCAGAGCTGTGAGGACACGCCTCCGTTACCAACGGTCCCCAGCTTTTGACTCAGTCTTTCAACTAGGACAGACGTATCAAATTTGATCTTTTGGAGAGAGATCCATTCCTGGATTCTTCGCAGGAGAACGTTCGGGGAGATTTGGGTCCCATCTGGCTGGCTCCCGGTCTGACCGGTGGAGCCGCCGGACTGATCCCAGCGTGAAGAGCTTCGGCTCGAGCCCGCTGAAGGCCGATTGATTGGCGTAATTGCAGAAGGTATTTGGTGATCACAGGTTAGCGTGAATGAGCCTGGCTCCACGTTGCTAACCCCAGGGGCTCGGAGATCGCTCCCTTTTAGCGCCAGCTCAGCGTGAAGAGCTTAGCTCGACCCCGCTGGAAGCCACAGGAGCGTGTAACTGCCGGAAAAAGCCCGCGCCTTCGCAAAAGGGCGCGAACGGGCTGGCAGGCTCCCAATCACCGGAGCAGGGGGTCTACAGCCCCTTGAGACACATCCCCCGCCGTTGCGGAGGCGGCTTGAGTCCCTGCCCGGCCCCCAAGCACACTCCTCTAAACAAAGCCTTAGCCGCGCCAGCAGCAGGGTTCCGGAAGGAACGAGTCTGCCTTTTGGGCCGGCATTGACATGGAGGATGCTATGGCTGCTCGCGGCTGCGAGATGCCTGCTTGCGGGGCAGATTCGGCCTTACCAGCCGATACCCAAGTCCCCGAACTGATTTCCTTGACACTGAGGTCGGCGGTGAAGGGCGTAGCCACAAAACTAAAGATCAGAGCTGTTACCTCGAGGAAGGCCTCGAAATCCAAAGAAAGAGACGTAATTCCATCTTTACCCTTTTGGGGGGGGGACGTTCCCCCCTGTCTACTCTTTTTGTGCCACTGTAAATCTCAGTGAAATCATCTAACTGCTTTTTACTTTCAGTTCCTTTTTCTTCAATGTTATTTTCTTGCTCCTCATTTATGCTCTCTTTTACCACCTTCTCTCCTATTTCCTGCTCTGTGTATTCCAGCAAAATTTCTGACTTTTTATTACCTTTTAGAATTTCACACATATTTTTTAACATCTCAAGTAATTCCTCATACATCCAAAGCTCCATATTGCCAATTTAACAAATTTTAAAGATTTTTATATTATATCACATTTAATTAGAACTTAAAGTCCATATAGTCTTTTTTTATTTTCAAATTCTAATGTCCAATTAAAATATTAGTCCAATCCACTCCAAGTCAAAAGTTTATCTTCCACAGTCATAAAAAATCAAAACCAAGCAATGTAGAGAAACAAACACTCCTTAGAAGTTCTCTCTGTTTCCAAATTATCTTTTCTGGTAGTCAAGGTCAAGTTTCACAGCTGCACTTTTTCTTCTGCCATCAAGTATTGCAATGCTCTCTTTCCACCAGCAGATGGCTCTCTCAAATCCACAATACTTTCAAGCCAGCTGCTTGTCAAAACTGTCTAAAATAATTTAAATCCACATAAAAAATGCTTTTCCCCAGGTTCTTTTTTTTTTTTTTTTTTTTTTAGTTTCTCCAAATCCAATTGTAAAAACAAGAATCTTCTTGGGCTTTGATGTTTTAGCCTCCGCTTTGTCCTTCTGCCTCCATGGAATTTTCCAAATTCCAATTAACCGCTAATTTCAGCTCTGGGACACCTTTTAATGTCCAAATTCAAAATTTTCTTTTACCTGTGAGTTGGCCAATCACTCACCCGGTTCCAGCACTCCGTTCAAGCACCGCTCCTGCACAAAAACTTAGTCCGGTTGCCCCAGCTTCAGAGCTGTCATTTTGAAATGGCCGTCACCCCCGCCACCGGTCCGAAGAGCTGTCTCTGACCTATTGAGGAACTTGCCTGTTCCTCTTGGTTGCCCGAGATGCCTCTCCTTCTTCACCGTCCCTACAGGATGGTTCTGGTCTGAAGAGCCCCCGACAGCTGTTTGTCCGGCTGGATTTTCACAGAGCTCGCCGGAGCCCGCTATTTTTCCAGCCGGTCTCGCCGCGACGCTTCTGGTTTCTCACCAAAGCTGTTTCTCGACGTGGTCCAAAGGCAATGGACCTCCCCCGGGACAGGTCCCAGCCCATCCTCTTCCGACAGGAAGTTCTATAATGTGGGCCCAGAGCTCGCTCGGGCGCTCCAGATGCTGGTAGTGGATGGCCCAGTGGTGGCCTTGATATCTTCCTCCGCCATTCCTAACGATCTGGAGGAGGCCCTCAAGGCGGAGGACAAGAGGGCGGAACAGACACTTCAAAGGGCTCATCAGGTGGCTGCCTGGGCGGTCAAGGCATCCACGGCCACCTCATTCTTTAACAGGGCTTCCTTGCTCTGGCTCCACCAGATGCATGAGAGGGTTCCGGCTGGGGATGTCTGGACTCAACAAGATATTAACAAGCTTGTGGCAGCAGCGGAATTCTCTGCCGATGCCACCCTTAATGCTGCCAGGTTTGCCTCCAAGGCCATAGCTTCATCAGTGGCAGCCCGTCGCCTGCTCTGGCTTTGCCAATGGCAGGCGGACACCAGGCACAAATGGAGGCTAGCCTCTGCCCCCTTCAAGGGGGACAAGGTGTTTGGGGAATCCTTGGACCCCATCTTGGTGGAATCGAGGGGCAAGAGGAAGATCTTGCCATCTCTCTCTAGGCGAGGCAATTTCCGCCCCTCACCTTATTTCCGCTGCTCCTCCTTTCGAGTGACGGACACCGGTTCTGGTTTTCCGTGTTCCCAGAGGCCCTACTTTCAGAGGCAGGAACACCAGCCAGATCGATTGGGCAGGAACAGGCAGCAGTTCCAACCCCAGTGGCCCTTTCGTTGCAGTGGAAGTCATCCCTTTCCTCACTCCAAGTGACTGCAGAGCCAACCCTCCCATCGGGGGTCGCCTAGCCCTCTTTGCCAATTGCTGGGAGGGGATTACAACGGACGCCTGGGTCCTGGAGACAGTGAGGTTGGGCCTCTCCCTTGAATTTCTCTCCACACCCCCAGTTTTTCATTTGTTGCCCCATCTCAAGGGACAACTCAAAGAGGGTCCTCATGGAAACCGCAATACAACACTTGTTGGACATTCAGGCGATCCAACCGGTTCCAGAGGACCAACAGGGGCAGGGATTCTATTCCATCCTCTTCGTAATCCCAAAGACCTCGGGGGTGGGGGATGGAGGGCAATTCTGGATCTGAAGAGGCTAAACAACCACCTAATTTACAGGCGGTTCAAAATGCAGTCCCTCCAGTCCATACTGGACAGCGTCCGAGAGGGTGACTTCCTCACGTCGATAGACCTGACGGAGGCATAACTGCATATTCCAATCTTGCCATCCCATTGACAGTATTTCCGCTTCCGTTACGCGGGCCGACATTTCCAGTACAAGGCCCTGCCCTTCAGCCTATCATCAGCGCCCAGGACGTTTACGAAGCTGCTAGCTGCGTTGGCGGCACATCTCCGGGCTCTCCCCGTGCGAGTCCAGTGTTACCTGGACAATATCCTGATCCAGTCCTCCTCTGGCCCCCAGGCGAGGGAGGATCTGCAGATCACAATCCAGGTACTCCAGGACCACGGATTTTCGATAAATATAGACAAGAGCCACTTGTGTCCGACAAACCGTTTGCTCCACCTAGGAGCAGTCATAGACACTGTAGCGTGCAGGAGTGGCAGACAAGCCTAAAGGCCTTGGAAAATCGCGTCAGGAGGGAACGAACTGTGCCCCTGGCTCTTCTCTCCCAGCTCCTGGGCAAGATGGTGTCCTGTATTTCCATCGTCCCATGGGCACGCCTGATCCCTACAATGGTTCCTCCTGCCTTACCAAAGGTCCGGCAGGAGCAATTCTACAGCCAAGGTCAGGGTTCCACCAGAAGTGCTCCGCTCCTTCCGGTGGTGGACTTCCCAGGCAATCACGAGAGGAATCCTATTCAAGGAGCCAAACCTCCTGACTGTTACTACAGACGCCAGTCTCTTTGGCTGGGAGGCTCATCTCCAGTCCAGAATGACACAGGGTCAGTGGACACTGGCAGACCTGGGTCACAATATCAACTGGCTGGAGCTCAGGGCATGGTATCGGACCGGCATATCTTAATCTTGACAATGTGGCCACCAAGGCCCATATCAACCACCAAGGGGGTACCCATTCCAGGCCCCTCATGCAAGAGGCCGAACAGTTAGGTCTATGGGCGGAGAAACTTCTTCTGTCCCTCAGGGCAGAACATATTTCCGGAGTGACGAATGTGCAGGGGGACTGGCTCAGCAGAGCCACAGTCGACCACTCGGAGTGGCGCCTGCATCCAACATTATTCGAGGAACTGACGGGTCGCTTCGGCCTTCCGGTCATGGACCTGTTCGCTACTCCAGACAACAGCCAGCTGCCCAGGTTCTTCGCCAGGTTTGCGGCACCTGGGGCGGAGGGGATCAATGCTCTCCGGAGTCAGTGGCCCCGAGGGCTTCTATACGCCTTTCCTCCTCTTCCCCTCATCCCAAGGGTGATCCAGAAGGTGTTGGAGGAGAAGGCGGAGATCCTTCTTCTTGACCCCCACTGGCCCAGAAGCCATGGTTTGCCGACCTGGTCAACCTGTTGGTGGCCAGACCATGGAGGATACCGCCAGACAGAATCTCCCTCAGCCAGGGGGCCTTGGTCCACCCGGACCCTCAATGGCTCCAACTGACCGTCTGACATTTGAGCGGAGAGTTCTGAGCTGGGACAATTACTCCTCCAGAGTGATTCGAACTATACAGGCCTCCAGGAGGTCTTCCACCAATAGGATATACGATGTGACCTGGAAAGCCTTCTGTGCCTGGTGTTCCAAGGCGGGCCTGAATCCCGCATCTGTATCCGTGGCCCAGATACTGGAGTTCCTCCAGGAAGGGCTAGACAAGGGACTCTCCCCCAATACTATCCGTCGACAGGTGACAGTCCTGTCCTCGGTCTTATCTTGTGGGGATCAGGAGTCCCTCGCTCAGCACCCGACTGTGCGCAGGCTTATTGGGGCGCAACGAACTTACCACCTCCAGTGGTTCACAGGTACCCTACCTGGGACCTGACCAAGGTACTGCACTCGCTCACTGAGGCCCCCTTCGAACCACTGAGATCGGCCACTCTGCGCTTCCTCATCTGCAAGGTGGCCTTCCTGGTGGCCATCACGTCGGCCAGGCGGATTTCCGAACTGGCGACCCTCTCTGTCAGAAAGGACCTCTGTATATTTCACCCCAACAGGGTGGTCTTGCAGTTGGACCCCTCCTTTGTCCCCAAGGTGAATTCTTGGTTCCATAGGGCTCAGGAACTTATACTGCTAGACTTCTGCCCGGGCCCAAAACACGCCCTGGAGAAGTGGCACACCTTGGATGTTAGGGGGGCCTTCTGCATATACAGCAAGAAGACTTCCTCTTTCAGGAAGACAGAGTCCCTATTTGTGTCCTTCTAGTCCTCTACCCTGGGCAATAAGGTCACACCATCGACCGTGGGCTGGTGGATATGGGCATGCATTGTCAAGGCTTACGAACTCCAGGCTCTTCCGTTGCCTCGGCGGGTGACGGCCCTTTCCACAAGGAGCACGGCTACGACAGCGGCGTGGGCGACGCAGGCCTCTATCGAGGTTTGTCGAGGAGCTACATGGTCCTCTCTGTCCCCTTTCATTAGGCATTACAAGCTGGATGCCTTTGCTTCGGCTGAAGCGGCCTTTGGCAGGTGAGTCCTCCAGAGGGTTCACACTGATCAGGGGACCACGGACCAGACTGCGGCCCTCCCGCAGGACAAGCCAGCTTTGGTATGTCCCATTCCTGGATTCTCTCGTGAGCACACTGGAGAAGGGGCGTTGATCTTACCTGATACGCTCCTTCTTGGTGTGCTGAGAGAGAATCCAGCCCCACCCTGGTGACTGTCTGGTCCTAAGTCCAGAGGTGGGCACCATTAGAACATGTCAGGCACGTCAGTCTGTCACTACGCCTTCACCAAAAGCTGGGGACCATTGGTAACGGAGGCGTGTCCACACAGCTCTGACAGACTCAGTCCAATCAGCTACGAGATGAAGTCAACCCATTCCATTCCTGGATTCTCTCTCAGCACACTGAGAAGGAGCATATAAGGTAAGAGCAACGCTCCTTCCCATGGGATTTGTCATGTTTATATTTAGAAACAACTGATAAGACAACTTTGAAAGTTGAACACTAGAGGGCACTAAAAGGAAATTACCATAATGTATAAGGGAGTTCTATGATGAATGGACCAAAAAATGCAATCATAAAGTTATATGCTATTAAAGAATTAAAAGATATTATTGAAGAGAAACAAGTTCTATCGAAGTGATAGAACTGAAATTGATTTTAATTGGAATTTAAAATGGTAGCCTATATGAAAGAAATAGAAATAGCAGATTTAGAAATGAAACTGATTTAATACAAATGACAGACAAACATTAAACCAAAAGAATGATGTGGATAACTTCTCTGGATTTATAAAAAGAACTTGTTGAAGCTTTGTGAGAAGAGACAATCAGAATATGAACAGTGATGTGGATAATTTTCTTCTACTGGAATTACAAATGATCCTTCATAAAGATGCCAATGGTTCTGAGAAAAGAAACAAAGAGAGAATAGAATAGAATAGAATTCTTTATTATAGAGTATGTATATAGAGTATGAGAAAGCAGATGTTAGGACTGTGTTTGAGGGAACTAAAGATTGTTGGGAGAAAGAAGAAAGAATACAAAATTGGTTTGATCAAGATTAACACAAGTGGGTTGCTATTTTGGGGAATGTTTAAGGGATTCTTGCTGATTAGAATTGTATGATGATTCAAGGAGTTTGTTTATTTGAAGAGAGGAAATGGGGGTATGTTTAAATAGTAAGGGAGATATAAATGTAAAGGCAAGGATTCAAATTGGATTTAGTAAATATAATTTACAAATAGTTATGTTATTATTTCTGACAATCTTTAATAAAATGTTGTTAATTAAAATGGACAAATTAGCTTTTAAAGATTAATTTATAGAGAATGGGGTGAGGATAAGGAATGAAGAAATGGTTGGTTTTAAGAAACAGTGATAAGTTGTTAATATTGATAATGCTTGTTGGGGATGAAAGGGGGAAGGTTTCTTCTTTCTACCAAAAAAGAACTATCAAGGAAAAAAACCCACCGTCCTGCCAACATGGGCAGGGCAAGCTACTATATATAAACAGGGTGCAAACCCCACACTCAACAGCATTAATGTTACCCAGTTGGTTAATGAAATGTCTGAAAGAAAACAACCTCCAGAACAAACAAGTCAGACTAATTTGCATCTCATAAAAAGGTATTTAAAGACCTGTGTTCTGACAGACACAACTCTGACAGCACAACTCAAAATGCACTGACGATGTCTCCTCGAACGGTGACGAAACATTTGCAACCAAATTGCCAAGCTCGGAGTTCAAACCAACAGCCTAGCAAACAATCTAGCTCAGAGAATATCAAGGACTCCACAGATGAAACTAGATTTTTTTTTAATTAGTCTAACTTTTTGGGAAAGAAGGGAAACTCTCAAGAATAAATCAGGTACATAGATATTCCTCTGGAAGCCAGATAACTTCTCAATAACCAGTTCCTTTCATTCCTTCCTTCCATCCATCCCTCCATCTCACTCTGTGTAACATTTGCACAGATTAAACAATGAACCCCAAAATAAATCTGCCTGCATCTATCCACTTATAGTTGGAATATTATTGTGTTCTGGTATCCACTTTATAATTCTGAACAATAAGGATACAAGAAGTATGCAAATTGCTTATAAGAGAGATGTGGAGAGAAAGGTAAAATATGTTGATTATTGTATTCTGAAAGATTGTGCTAGAAATTCATGTTAACACAACCAATATTGCTGCAACTTGTTGGCAAGACCAGCTAAATAATTTTTATAACTTTGTTCTAATTACATGCATGACTGCATTATTTTATCAAGTTTCCATGTCTAATAACATTATCTGCCTCTAGTATAAAATATCATTAAATTCTGGTATTGACTACTAAATCCATGGAAAGGAACATTTTACCATCCACCTGTGGTTTCCTCATATTGAATAATTTGATGTCATTTGCAAACTTGCCTAAATAATTGCTCACCCAAATTCTAAATCATTTTTAGATGTTAAAAACCATAAGTCCCAATATAGATGCCCAGGGACAGTTTACTCAATGAAGTTTATTTTCTGAATGCCATGTCTCTCTCCTTCATAGCAAAAGGGACTACAAAAAAGGCCTGTTAAATGTCATTTTCAAAAAGAATATTTCCTTTAAAAATCTCAAACTGTTACTAACATATTTTGTGTACAAAACACATTTTGCACAGCAGGACACATAACTGTAACAGTAACATCAAACCTAGATCTTCCAAAATTCATTCTTCAAAAATGTTTGTTGCTGCTCTCAATTATACTTTCTTTCACTAAAACAGAAGTGAGCAACTTTTTAATTGCCAGAGGCTACACTTAACATTTGAGGGGGGGGGGGGATAAGAAAAACCACAGCGTAAAAGGGAAAGAGTGGATATGAGGGATCTTTTTGCCTGAGGCAACATTTAACATTTGAGGGGGGGGGGGGATAAGAAAAACCACAGCGTAAAAGGGAAAGAGTGGATATGAGGGAATGAAAAAGTTATATTTCAACAAAAACATTTCTGCTTTAGTCTTCATTTTAATACATTAAACCAATTAATAAAGGAAAACTATACACTAGCAGTATTAACAGCATAATATCATCTTAAAATTAATAATACTGTAATGATACTAATCAAAAGAAAAAAGAAATACACCAAAAGATTGCAAATGCTAAAAAAGGGTAACTAAAATATACGCATCTTTAATATAGCAGTCAATCTAGAGTCTCACAGGTAGTCCTCACTTAATGATGATAATTGGAATTAGTGGGCCGTTAAGTGCAATGTCACTTAATGTGACTGCATCACTTAATGACAGCTATCCGGGCAGCCCCATTGCCATAATTAAGTCTGGATCGCAGGTCATTAAGCAAGAATCTCAGATTATCACAATTTGCAATTTTCCCATTGGCTTCCACAAAGTCAGTAGGAAAGCTGGTAGGAAATCACAAGTCCTGGGTGGCTCACAAACAGATTGATGTGTAGGTGAGTATTATGGAGTGAAGTGGGCATGGGTGCTGTTGCAAGTGTTTGCAGGCTGGAGAGGGGGTTGATGCTGGTCAGGGGAAAGGGTGCTGTGGCCCAAGCATCGCTGGGATCTCGGACTCCATAGTGGGACTCCTTAGGAGAAAAAGCAACTGGGAGCAATTTGCAACCTTCCATGAGGGCTTCCCCATTAATTTTGCTTGCGGGAAGCTGGCAGGGAAGATCTCAAATAGAGATCATGTAACACTGTAATTGTTGTAAGTGCAAGCTGGTTGCCAAGTACCCAAATTGTGATCAAGGGTATCGAGATGGCCAGAGCTTGAAGACTGGTCATAAATAACACTTGTTCAGCATAGTTGCAACTTCAGCTAGATGCTGAATATGTGGTTGTTAACCAAGCACTAGCTATCTTTACAATCCCTACTGACTTCAGTCTCACATGTGGCAACAGGACAAGTTCCAACCAAAAGGTCTAATTTCTGAATTACATTTCATTAGCAAGACAATCAATCCTTATAAAACATTCCACGAGATGTCCAATATACATTAAGCTTTTTTGTTGTTACATTAAATTTGTTTTCAAATAAAAGAAAATGAATAAATCTTTGTGACCCTGCATTGGTTTGCCTTGTCAAGGTGTTCAAGTTAATTTTTCCAAAGGAAGCGTGAATGATTAACAATTTCATCAATTTCCTTTAACTATTTTTTTTTAAAAGGTTACTGACTTATGTGGTATAGTTAATTCTACCCAAGGTTCCAATCACTGAAGACCAGCGGCGTCAAACTCGCATCATCACAGCGTCATCACGTGACATATCGGGACTTTTTCCCTTTGCTAAACTGGGTGTGGGCATGGCCAATGCGTGATGCATCCAGCCCGCGGGCCACGAGTTTGACAGCCCTGCTGTAGACCTTCAGAAGCAGTGAATCTGCCAATTTTGTTTTCATTTTCGTTTTCTTCTGTTTTCTAGTTTAAAATGAAAGAAACTGCCATGGCCAAAGGATGCTCCAAGGGCTGTTAAGGGCCACATGTTGCCCTGGGATTACAGTTACTTAAGTTCCTTTAAAGGACTTTCTCATGGATTATCTTGATGTACATACACTGCTGCTGGAGGAAAGAGATTAAAAATATTATTTTTCTTACTGCTCTTCTCATTACAACGGCTCTAAGTGGAAAATGTTATCTTCTAACCAGAGCAGTGAGTGATGTAACTGCCAAAAGCTCACATTTGTCTTGTCTTATTCCTTTCTCCATACAAAAAAGACAATCCAGTTCATATCTTACTTAGTGAAATTTAAAGCATCTTAATATACAGTAGTTAAATCCATTCACACATTTGCCCCTTTCTTTCTTTCTTTCTTTCTTTCTTTCTTTCCTTTCTTTCTTTCTTTCTTTCTTTCTTTCTTTCTTTCTTTCTTTCTTTCTTTCTTTCTTTCTTTCTTTCTT
>QLTV01002564.1:430632-441464 GCA_003457575.1 Thermophis baileyi
TTCTTTCTTTCTTTCTCCCCTTCTCTCAAAATGAGGATTAAGTTTGAGAATTAGGGATGTGCATTTGCTTTTGTTTCTTTATTTTAAATTATATCATACAACAACTATAACAAGAAAATAAGAAGGGACAGGCTATTCTTGTCTTAATACGGCACCTTATTGAAGTACAGACAGCAATCTATTTTTTCAAAGTTATGATGACAAAAACCTAATAAATATGGTGCTTTTGCTAACGTATTGCCTCTCAATATGAGTACAGCTTATTAATTCAGATCCTGTCATTTTGAGAAATAGTTCTTAGTACAAAGTAACAGCTTTGTACACAAATAAAGGGCAGACAAAGGAAGAAACCTAACAGATGAGATCTCTAGAGACATCAAGGACTTCCAGTTTATTAAGTAAGTATGGCAAATTATGATCAAGCAACATACAGTTCTGCAAAGATCTGACAGAACTGCTTTAGAAGCACACAGCCGAGAGACTAGATTGTTTTGACAAACATGTCTCATTCTGTTTGTATTTTCTTTAGTGATTTTAAAGTAAGAAAACCAACTGTTTCCTTTTTAGCAGGGTCAATTCTTAAAAACTAGAAACAGATGAAGACACTAATACAGGTAGGAAAGATTAGTACTTATGTATGTTCTGTGCACTATTTATTTATTCATATTGAAGTTATACGACTGCCCATTTTAAATACACAATCATTAAAACAGAATAAAAACAACATAACAATATCAACTACTGTAACTAAATCCCACCCTATCAAGACTGAGAGGCTGTGACTGTTGCCCCCCCCCCCAAAGATCTCGGGATATTCTAAAATTGGATTGCATTTCTCGCTCAAGGGTGATGTGCAATCTGGGGGGAATATTTTCTTAGACCGAGACCTCTTGCTTGATGAGCAGGTGACAGCCGTGGCCAGAAGGCCTTTGTATAACTTTATCTGGGCCACCCTTTTCTGGGTTACAGTTAGTCCTCAACTTACAACCACAATTGAGCCTCAAATTTCTGAGGCTAAGCAAGACAGTTGTTCAGTGAATTGCGCCCCATTTTACGACCTTTTTGTCACAGTTGTTAAGCGAATACTGCAATCGTTAAGTGAATCATGCGCATATTAAGCAAATTTGGCCTCCCCCATTGACTCTTGCTTGCTGGATGCCCTCTGGGAAGGTAACAAATGACCCAGGGACAGTGCAACGGTTAGAAATACAGTTGCCAAGTGCCTGAATCTTGACTACCTGACCAAGAGCATGCTGCAATGGCCGGAAGTGTGAAAACCATTCATAAGTAACTTTTTTCAGTGCTGTTGTAACTTCAAATGGTCACTAAACGAATGGTTGTAACTCAAGGACTCCCTTGTAATTGTGTTGCATTTTATTTTTGTTATATTGTGAACTACCCGGAGTCATTTGGAGTCAGGCAGCCCTCAAATCCAATAAATTAAATTAAATTAGAACACCCTCAAAAAATGGCTTTCTAAAAACGGTGCCAAGAGATTACCTACTTTCACGCATAAAATTTAACAGACATAACATACATGGGAATGGAATGATGAAGGAAGAGGAAAATAGCAAACTCTTATCCTATCTGAGATTGCCTTATTTTATATTATACTGGTCACTGATGCATGGATGCACATATCCACATATCGCTGCTGTCACTGGCACTTTTAGGAAGCATGGACGTATTTTATATTTTCCTCTTGAGATATTTTCCTCTCCTAACACCGAAGGGCCATCCAATATCACTTCTCTTGGACATGAAGAATATATTCTGATATCGCTTCAGAAAGTAGAAAGTGACTTTGCAAAATAGCTACCGGTAGTGAGGATTTTTAGAACTGGGTAGAAATACCACTTCTGCTTCAATATATTTCTGAAACTCTGCTCAACTACAAATACTTCTTGCCAGCTATGATAGCCTGGAGCTCATGCAACTGGCACAGCAGTTCACATTCTGTCAACATGCAGCAAAAATTTTCCCAGAAAGCTCAGGTGCTACTGCAGAAAAAACTCCAATGCATTTGCCTCTGCTTCCTGCAGTTTTGGCGCTGACTGTTGCAGTGACTTGGCCATAATTGTGCATTGCCCTTGGCTTATTCAGGCTTCAGATGAAATGCCCTCAGATATTTTAAAGATGGAGGTCAGAAAAAGTATATTAAAATATTCTTACAGAGCAAAGGCACTTTGGGCTGCAGCCAGCACCAATTACTATTGACAGAAGAAAAACAGAACATGCTTGGAGGCAGAGCGCTCATTCCAAAAATCAGCAAAGACACCAGAATCAGTTCAAGCACACTTGCAGCCATAGGGATTGCATGTGGACAGCGATTTTTCGGAAGATGATCATTTCCTATCAGATGGATAACTTTGCCTGTTTGTTAGAAAGAACCATATGACATTTGACATCAATGTGCAATGTGACAAAATTGTTGGCAATTTAGTCTTTAATTGGATACTAATTTTCATGGGTCTATTGTACTTCCTAAATCTTAAGTAATACACTCTAAAACGGTGTTTTTCAATCTTGGCAATTTTCCCCAGCATATTGGCTGGGGAATTATTGGAGTTGAAGTCCACACATCTTACAGCTGCCAAGGTTGAAAAACACTGGTCTAAAAATCAGCTGCTAGGGGCCAGAAGTGGAAGAAAGCTATTGCCTTCTTGCTCGGAGCACATCAGATTGGCCGCTAGGCAGGGTTGGGTTCCTCCCGGTTCGTACTGGGTCGCCCGAACTGGTAGTGAGACGCTGGTGATGTCATGATGGCGTCGTGGACCCGCCTTGGTCGGTGCCGCCATTTTTTCCCGTGAATTTTTGGCGGCTTTTTTACGTTTTAGGCCGTTTGTGCTCTGCTGCTGCTTCGGAAAGGGCCCTCTCACCCGTCCCCGGGTTAATGCTGTCCTTTATTCTTCGCCCGAAGCACAGCTGATCAGCTCCTCAGCTGTGTTTCGGGCAGATTATAGTGACTGAGCATGCGCGGAAACAGAATTGCACCGGGGGAGCGCGCGCGCGCATAACCCTAAGCCACGCCCACAGAGTGGTAGTAGAAATTTTCGGAACCCACCCCTGCCGCTAGGTGACACAAAATACCAGGCTAGAATACGGGCTTTGGCCTCATCTAGTAGGGCTCTTCTTGCACTTTACATTCCAACACACAAAAGACATAAGACTTGATGCTTATAATAGGCAGTTTTCCAGCTGCTTTAAACTGAAATCTTGATAGATGAAGCAATCAAATCATTGACACCAGGAAGTGCCTTCCTATCCCTCTCCCCATTCTTTCTCTTTTTAAAATAATGGTTGGATTGATGGAAAGTTTGCTACAGCAATCCACATAACTAGAAGGTAATCGGACATTGGATCCAAAGAACACACCAGAACACTTGTCACAAGCAAGGAGTGGGAACTAAGAAACCGACATGCCCAAGATGGCTGCCTGCAGGTCAAATTCACTGTAAATAATTAAAAATGAGTAGTGTAATTTATTACCAGAAACAGAGAAGCAGGTTGTTGTAATATATTTGAAAGAAGAAAACTAAATGTACAAGTTGCACCTAAGCATACTATTTGTGGCATAGCATATGACAGCAAAACCTCTGATTAGGAACACTGAAGTATAGAATTCACTATCTGCATTAAATTCTCTGTGATTAAGAACAGACATATGAAGAATGAAGACCCAACGCAACTGCAACTTCTTATATGAACATTTTTATTAAATCTAAATGCTGATTTTTGAACAGCTGATTTATTTCCAGGAAGCTACGAGGAAGTAAAGGTACACCAGATCATTCTTGGTAGAAAGCTATACAATAGTTACAACTGTTAATGTCAAGTAATACAGTTTGCATGTCTAAATTTAAATATTTTACAGGTAATTTGTGACCACAATTGGAGCTGTTAAGTGAGTTGTGCCCAATTTTACGACCTTTTTTGCCATGGTTATTAACTGAATCACCTGGTCGTTAAACAAATCCAGCTTCTCCCATTACTCATCAGAAGTCAGCTGGGAAGTTGCAAAATGGTGTTCACATGACCCAAGGACACTGCAACTGTCATAAATATATGCCAGTTGCCAAGCATCTGAATTTTGATCACATAACTGTGGGGATGCTGCAATGGTTATAAACTGTGAGGACATGATCTTAAAAGCACCCTACACCTAGCCTCAACTTACAACCACAATTAGGACCCCAATTTTGATTATAAGTCATTCTGGTCGCAAATCGAGGTGCCTACCTGAAAGATTTTTCAACCATTTTTACTGTGGTCGTTAAGTCTGAATCACATGATTGTTAAAGGAATCATATGGCTTGTTAAGTGAATCCATTTTCCCGAGTGGGTGACTTTCGCCAGAAATCAGGAAAAAAATAACCCAAAATAGCAAAAAAAAAGTTGCAAATTTTGGTCATGTGACTGTTGGATGCTGCAACCGGTCATTAATGTGTGTCGGTTGCCAGAAGCCTGAAATGTAGTCATCTGATTGCAGGAAGGGGGAATGCATGACATTTTATGGGCCATAATTACCCTTTCTGAAGCTGTCGTAACTTCCTGTCTTCTCAGTCATCCAGGTCATGATTGCCATAACTTCAAACAGCATTTAACCACTCTACTGGACAGCATAATCATAAATAAAGTTAACTTGGGCTATTAATTGCTGTCTGACTAAATATTATGTTCACTTATACACACTGATTTTCAAGCAAACTAGACAGGCTCCAGATCTGACAACACAATACTACAGCATGCTTGTACATGTGTTCTGAGATCACTTGTGAAAACAAGTCTTATATTCCATGTGTCACTATCAACCTTTAAAATCAACCAGCAACAAATGGTATGCCTAATTGCAACACTGGAATGGTATCCGTATATATGAGGTAATTAATTGAAATTAATTCCCCCCCCATCAAAGCCCAGATTGTTCCAATTACGGTAGAAAAGAAAGAATGGTAGAAAAAATAAAATAAAAATTTAAAAAGATATTGACCTAAAGCATAATTTAAACCAATGTAATAACTTACATAAAGGACAGCTCTGTTCACATTTTCTCATTAACAATGAAGCTTCAGATTCAATTCTCACATTATAATTTTGGATATTTATCTATTTTATTATTTGTATCCTGCCTTTTTTTTTGTTTTTACAAATAACTCACGGTGGCAAACATATCCACCTTCCTTCTCCTATTTTCCTCACAGCAACCATCCTGAGTGTGTTACTGGCCTAAGCTCACCATCCTGGCTTTCATTGCACTGCACACTTATAAAGCCAAGAATCTGGTAAATAGGCAACATGCAATTTTTTATATAAACAATTAAAGGAATTACTATAAATTTCCTATACCTTTTGCAGAGAACCAATGCTACAGATTGCTTCAACATGTCTATTGCAAAATTGTCACATCATGAGGCATGCTTTCTTCAAATTAACTTATGTCACACTATGAAAATTCCCTTGAACAGTTCTGGAAGGATGCAGGTGTGAATCACCAAAAGGTACCTTACACTGACAGAAAACTCCATTGGATCAAAGATTATCATATCAGCAGGGTGAACAGTGCAGCTGTTTTCTGAACTTTATTTTGACTATGGAAAGTTATAGATGTGAAAACTATCACCTACTAGTTGTACTGTTAGGAATTGCACTCTATATAGACCAGAGGTCTTCAAACTTGGCAACTTTAAGACTTGTGGACTTCAACTCCCAGAATTCTCCAGCCAGCTGGCTGGAGAAGTTGCCAAGTTTGAAGACTCCTGATATAGACAAATGAAGAACCACTTCTCCACTCAGCTCAATGACATCAGCATTTCATTCAGGTATCAGAATTGCTATTCCAGGCAGGTGTGTAGCTTATTATCATTCCTTGAGCTTGCTGGGCCAACAACAGATAACTTGTAGCCTTACCTACTCTGAGATTAAAATCCTAGGAGGAAAGAAGTATTTAAAATAAATTTCTAATCTACAGAATTGCAAACAAAATCTACATATAGGATGGCATGAATTATTCACACAAAATCTTCTAACGCAATCTACTAACTGAATAAGTTGCTTATCCTTCCTGCAGGGTGCATTATGCAATATTGCAATGGAGTAACAAAGTTATATGGTATCATTTCTCTATACCATCATAATGCATTTCATCTCCAATTGATGCACGTGAATGGTTGACAATCCCATTCTATCACTAGTTTCATATTTTAAGCTTCAGAAAATCCAGACTTTGCAGTAGGAATGCCAACTGACATTAGTACAGGTTCAGATTAACAGAGTTGGAAGGGACCTTGTAGATCATCTAGTCCAACACCCTGCCCAAGCAGACCGTACCATTTCTGACAGATGGCAGTCCAGTCTCTCCTTGAAAGCTTCCAGTGATGAAGCTCCCACAATTTTTGAAGGCAAGCTGTTCAATTCCCAAGCTTGTGTAATTTTTTACCTCTCCTTTCATTGTTCCCTTTCCTAGTTTCCTAGTTTACTATGAGTGGAAACATAGCCTACACTATGCCACTTAGGATTTTTTTATGATCTCTAAATATTAATATGTTACTCTACTCTGAGCCATGGTTACAACCATTGGCACCCAAATGGGGCTGTTAAGTTATGAAATATATTGTAACATCACAACACAACACATAACCATGACTTATATACTGAACTTGTGCCTGACATCAGGATTCAAGTACAAAAGTACAAGTTTTGCATCAAAGGTTTTGTCTTTTTTAAAATAATGGGTTTTAAGTGAATGCCTCTTAATTATTTTTATTCTTGGTTGTGTCTTTTTAACTGTTGTTAGCTGCCTAGGGTCACAATGGTGAGACGGGTTGCCACATAAACTGAATTGAATAAATTAGTGTAGCCTAGAGAATTCTAATTGTAACATTCAGGAAAAAAAACCAGACCAAAAACACAGCAGAATTAAGAAGTATTAAGAAGTGGAGAAAGAAGCCCTTAATCACCTTAATTATTTAGTATCATTTCTGAACTGAGTGAAGGTTTTAAATGTTTTTAAGACACATAGAATGTCTTCTGACTTTATTTCTCTTCAATATGCAGTCCACTATTATAAACTTCATGGTACCAAATTCCACTCTAACAAATATTAACTATACTTTAATAAACAAGAACTAGAATGTAAAAACAATTATTAGATATATGAACACTTTCCCTGTGTTGAATGGATCATTACTATTTACATATTAGCAATAGGATTAATATTTGCAGAAAATATCTTCAGATAATAACTTTTACGTTATTTCAAGTTTTAATATAAAAAGCTCTTAAAAGTACATATGTAATACAGAGGAAATTGCTATCAGTAAACAAATCTTTGAAATTGGTACAAATTACTCACATGCAATAATTTTTGATACAGGACAAATTTATTAATTGGTTGTAGTACATGACAATGAAAAAATCTACTTATTATGGTGTCCACTATTAGACAAAATTAATACAGAAAAAAATAGGTTGCATCAAAAATCTAGTTCAAGAAATGAGCTCTTTCATTACTATTCTATTCCAAATGTCTATTATCCCCAGCATGCATGTGTGCAAGTCCTCTGGAAACTAAGAGAATAGTAGTCTACTTATCTACATTATTTTTCAAGGAGAATCTGACAGTTTGTGCAAAATAAGAAACCTTAGCCCTTAACACTGCTTTAAGAAAAAAAAAATTATGTAACCACATAGCAAAAGGAAAAGCTCTCCTTAAAACAAATACGGAACTAATTCACAGATATCTATATTTGTCAATAGGAAAGTACCTGCAGAATACTGGAGCCAGAGATTACATTGCATCCTATACACAAAGTTAGCTGACCCATGGCAAAAAACTGGAATGTTGATTCCAAAACCAGAAATGCAAGAATCTTCAGTTGGGGACAGTAGTGGGTTCTAAAACCCGTTGCTACCGGTTTGCGCGTGTGCTCGCAACGCTTCTGCGCATGCGCAGAAATGTCCCGGGCGGGTGGGCGGAGCCTCCCACCGCCGCCGCTACCGGTTCACAGAACCGGGCTGAACCGGGAGCAACCCACTGCTGGTTGGGGACTTCGGAAAAGCAATATGTGACGAAAACAAGAAACAATCTCCCTTTGCAAACAACACAGCAAGTGGCTAGATATAAATTTCCAGATATGGAATTCAGTGGTTCCTTTCAAGTGAGTAGTTTATTGATTCAGCCTCTGTCTTAACTTTTAATCAGTGATGCTAACGACTGCTAGTAATTCTAAACCTGACAATTTATACATTAAAGACAGCATAGTACACACATTTTTTCAGTAGTTTTCAAAGATGCTGAAGCTACTTTACCAATTCTGTTCTATTATTTACATTTTGCTAATATATCTGTAAATCTTGCCAGGAAAACCTCAGGACTATTCCTGACAGTCACTAGGAGTTAACACTGATTTGAAGGAACCCTCCCCCCCACAAACACAAACCCCCAACACCAGTGGGCCTCCAAAGGAAAAGAATAGCCATGCCATATCCAAGATTGGTTAGAAAAGCTTTTATTGTACTACAGGCAGAAAAAAGCTTTACAGATTCACCAGGAAAACCATGCTTAACTTTGCCAGATTCATCCCAAGATAAAAAGGACAGCATGCAATTCATTCTTCCACCTCTGCAGGAATAAGCAGAAACTATAATTTACAAATAGAAAACTGGGCATCTGAGTCAAGTCCACTAGAACGCAAAAACCAGCATAGGGGCTGGAGGATGCACTTGCTCAATACACAAATCATATTACATACCCTTTATGGGACTCGATGTTACTCTTTGCTTATTTAGCCAGCAGGGGCAGCATAGACAGACTTAAAATACAATTTTCCGGACAATTACTTGGAAGCAAGTCCCATATAAGTGTACACAGGATTTAGGTTCTGGTCAAACAGGCCAAGGAATGCTGATCACTGGATCCTCATTGCTGGGTCAGTTTTCAAGACTCTTTATAAATCATAACCTATCCGAGAGGATTTCTTCTGCTTCTGTTCAGCAGCACTTCGGCGTCAATCGGAAGGATGTGTAAAGTTCTTGCGCAAGCACAAATTTCAAAGCTCTGAACCAAGGCTCGCATTCAGACATTCTAAATAGCAAGGTACCATAAAAGGTAGGAGGGAGAGGAGCAGGAAAAAAGAGAAAGACGGTGCGGTGCACACAGCAAATCAGCTCACAATAGCAAAGAGCCAGTATCTTTGCTGCAAAGTAGAGAACGGGAACTAGGCAGGGGAGGTAAAGCGAAGAATGCGAAAAAGGGAGGGGGAGACAAGGACGAGCTTTGGGACACACGCATGTTTGTCACCCACCAAGAAGGGGGAGAGGAGATAAAGGCTGGACGTCTCTTTGCAAGTGTACAGAGACAAGAGGCTGCCAGAAGTGAACCATCGGGGGTTTAAAAGAAGGGCTAAAGTAGGGAAGTCCTCAAAACAAGACAGCCCGGGGGCTTAGCGGAGCCCTAGAGTGGGGTCCCCGCCTGCCTGTGGCCCCAGAGCTTTTGTTTGGGTTTTCAGCCGGGAAGGAGAAAGGGAACAACTCCAAGCAACCCAAACGCCACGGCGACTGAAGAGCGCTCGGCCAGGAAGCCACAACGACTGATCGGAGGCGAAGGTGGCCGGTGAACAGAGTTCGATCGCGCGACTCCAAAGGGCCGGGGACGATGTGGGGCGGCGGGGGGGGAGATGCCATCGCCCCCCCCCCGATGCCCCCCCTTCAGCCCTTCTTGTGCTTCCGAGCCTCCCACTCACCGCGCGAGTCTTTCACGGCCGCCCGGAGCCTCCGCCACTCCCGACTGGGCTCTCGACCCCGGCCCGACTCAGCAGCTCCCGCTGCCTCCTCCGCCGTCTGCCCCAGCCGCCTTCGCGGCCGCCATTTTCCTCCACCGCTCCGGCCAGACTTCTCGGGCGGGCGGGGGGGAGAGGAGGAGCAACCGCGGAGCCTGCGCGGCAGCGCCTGTGACACGTGGTCCGCTCGGGAGGGGCGGCTGTCGGGCTGCGGAGGAGAACAAAAACTTGCTGGAGGGACGTTGAGTCGGCCGGTCGGCCGGCCGGCAGATCCTCTCTTACCTGGTTGTAGTTTCTCCGGGGAAAGGGATTCCGCCGTGCGTTTCCTGGCGCCTTTCTTAGATGTTGTTGTGTTTAGTTGGGGGTTCGTGTCCTGATCCTGGGCACGTATTCGAGGAAGACGACCTTGCGGACGTTTCTCCTGTTGCAATTGTGTAGTAATCCTTACTCGGGGCCAGAACTTTTGAGTAACGCATCGGGACGTGTTTCCGAATCAACGCCGGATTGCGCTTGGGATTCCTTGCTCGGTGGCTGCAAGCGCTCGCTCGTTCGCTCGCGCGGGACTCGCCCGCCCTCTGTCGTTCTTCCGCTTATCTTGTCCCAAAGGTGCTTTTTTCTCAAGAGGCAACTGGACTTTCTGGTTTTTCTATGAAGACGTTTCGCTTCTCATCCAAGAAGCTTCTTCACCTGTGAGCTCTGAGCTGAAGAAGCTTCTTGGATGAGAAGCGAAACGTCTTCAAAGCAAAACCAGAAAGTCCAGTTGCCTCTTGAAAAAGCACCTTTGGGACAACCCTGACCTGGATGACTGAAAATCTCCATAGACATTCCGCTTATCTTGTTTCTTGCTATTATGTTTTGTCCCAACTTCTTGAATTTAAACATGCCCGCGAAGGTATAAAAAACCGGAACGACCGGCCTGTCTTGCAAGTGAATTGGAAACGTCCTCGTTCCGCTGCTGCCCCTCCACCCGCCTTGCCCTCCGGTGACCACGGCCGTTTTTGCTCGCTCTATCTATCTATCTATCTATCTATCTATCTATCTATCTTCTATCTATCT
>QLTV01002564.1:441539-454901 GCA_003457575.1 Thermophis baileyi
ATCTATCTATCTATCTATCTATCTATCAGCCGAGGTGGCACAGTGGTTAGAGTGCAGCACTGCAGGCTACTTCAGCTGACTGCTAGCTGCAGTTCCGCGGTTCAAATCTCACCGGCTCAAGGTTGACTCAGCCTTCCATCCTTCTGAGGTGGGTAAAATGAGGACCCAGATTGTTGGGGGCAATATGCTGACTCTGTGAACCGCTTAGAGAGGGCTGTAAAGCACTGTAAAGCGGTATATAAGTCTAAGTGCTATTGCTATAAGTGCTATAAATCAGGTGCCAGGCTGGTGGCAGTGGCATTGACATAGAATTGAAATTCAACCTGTTTTAGGTAGCGGAACAGGTTTACTTTTGGGTGTGCTATTGGTAACATTGAGACATGATCAATGATTTGCTTAATCCCGGTTTGTTGAATTAAATACCTTTAGCTGTGTTTGTCCTAACAAACCACCTTAGGGCATGAAGCCAATTTACAAGGTCTTTGCTGGATCTTATCAAAGTCTCATGGTGGTATTCTGTTGCTTTCATAATTTATGTGCATGTCAGTAGCAAGTCTAAACTATCTGATTATGATCTTGTGCCATCAGGTCAGGTTTGACTCCTAGAGACCAGATATATTTCCTCCATAATGCTCTTTCCTTAACCTGTTCCTTCAAGTCTCCCAACTCATTGTCACTGTAATTGAATCCATCCACCTTGCTGCTGGTCATCCTTTTTTCCCACTTTCCTAGCATTATAGCCTTCTCCAGAGAGCTAGGTCTTCATATAATATGTCCTAAGTATGATAATGCGATGCCTTGAATGAGAACTCTGGGTTGATTTGTTCAAGGATCCACCTGTTTGTTTCCTTGGCTGTCCACAGGAATCTTCTCCAACAGCAAAGTTCAAAAGTGTCAATTCTCTTCCTATTCTGCTTCTTTAAAGTCTCAACTTTTACTTTGATAGAGTGTCATAGGGACATTTTCTGAACATCGGGTGCATGATGCACAAATCATTCAGAAATTCAGTGGCACTAATTTAGACCCTGGCCGTTATACTCTTAAGCTTCTGACTTGCATATAATTTTAATCATAATGTCTTTGAAAGTCATCCAGAGTCACTGTGAGTTGGACAGCCATATAAATGCCCTAAATAAATAAATAGTGATGTGACAGCAACATCCATAGTAGTGAATGGTAGAATGATAAAAGCAGTATTACATAAGACCTGCCGTTTTGTGCATGCATTGTCACACCACATACAGTATGTGCAAAGGGGTGAAGCATACGATGCAACATTGAGATGCTGCTTTCATTATTCTAAAGAAAGCAGCCATCTCTTGTGGACACCCATGATGTAGCATTATGGCATGCATTTTGTGAATGAATGTGTATGAAAGATCAAGTATACAGAACAAGGCAAAAATATTTGTTGTGGAAAATTTCTGCTTATGCAGTATGTGAAAACAAATGCGAGAATGAAAAGTTCTAAGAATACAAAGCAAGACACTGTTCTCGGAACAAAGATAGTCCTTGTGTGATGATGCAGTAGCATCTGTGTAAAGCGCCAAAGAGAAACTGGTCAAGCTTTGATAGACTACTTGAACTTTGTTGTAAGTACAGTATAGAAATAGAGGTGGTTGCTAGATTGACAGCAGGTTCCATCTCCCCTCCTCCACTCTCTGCTCCCCACTCATCTTTTTTACTAGTCATATTGATGTATTTTCGTTGTTTTCTTTTTCGTTATTTATTTTATTCTTCTGTTTTGTTTTCACTTTGTTTAAATTTTTTTATTTCTTCATTTTTTTTTATTGTTGTGAACCACCTAGAGTAGCACCATGGTGACATAGACAGCAAATAAATTTAATAATAATAGATTGAAGCCTTTTGTAGAATAAGGTACCAAATAACTAACAATCTGAACACGTCATCCTTAGTGAAGCGTGCAAACCAGCGTCTGCATTTCCTGCGTTGGATGAGGAGAGCACATCTTTCTCCTCCTATCCTGGCCACTTTTTACAGAGGCATGATTGAGAGCGTTTTAACAAACTGCATCATTGTTTGGTTTGGTGGCAGCAGTGCCTCAGATAGAAAGTCCATTCAGAGAGTGGTAAGGACAGCCGAGAAAATTATAGGAAGTTCGCTTCCTGTCATTCAGGATACTGCTTATAAGCGCTATGTGCTTAGAGTTCGAAGCATTGTTAGAGACCCCACACACCCACTTCATGGTCTGTTTCTGTTGCTCCCCTCTGGGAGGAGGTTTCGAAGTATCTCTAGCAGGACTTCCAGATTCTGTAACAGGTTTGTTCCCTTTGCCATCCACCTGGTAAACTCGCAAGATTTGTTTCTCTCGCCATGTACATGTATACATCCGAACTAGACTGTGTTGTTTCTCTGTGTCATATAATATATATGGATACATGCATAGTTTTGTATTTATTTATTTATCTTGTCATGTTTATGTAGTGTATATTAGAGGTGGAGACCCTTTGAGAGCTGTATGCAACGAAATTTCATTTTAGTATGTGCCGATTAGTGTACATTCAAAGTGACAATAAAGTCATTCTAAGCAGTCAATGTCTCACTCCAATTCTTCTGGAATGCAGACCTAACCTGGACAGCTAACCCTATGTTGGATTGATATGCACAGGTGCATGAATGTATAAACAAATGGAGTTTATTTCAGAAAGTGAACAATTAAAATTATAAACCTGAATTTGTTTCCAAGTATTTGAAACACTGAAGAAAGATGAAGAAACAGCATCATTGGAAGCTTAGGTGTGATTAAAAAAATACCTGATTGTCTATGCTTTAGACAGTCTTCTAATATCCATAAATTGAATCCATTTCCAGATCTTCATACAACACTGCAATTTTACTGTGTTAATAGATTTTTTGGGCAATGTTTAGCTTCAGGGTTTAGTGAGTGTGGTCTAGACAACAGATTTCCTGAAGTATCATTGGCAATTGTGGTTACAGAAATCTGTTGTCTAGACCATGATTGCTAAATCCCCAAAGCTCAATACTACTCAACAATTAAGGAGAAATTTTCTGACAGTGAGAACAATCAACCAGTGGAACAGCTTTCCTTCAGAAGTTGTGGGAGCTTCATCACTGGAAGCTTTCAAGAAGAGACTGGACTGCCATCTGTCAAAAATGGTGTAGGGTCTGCTGGGCGGGGGGTTGAACTAGATGACCTACAAGGTCCCTTCCAACTCTGTTAATCTGTAACTAAATCAGATGAACTTCTGAATCAGAAATTTAAGAAAAAATTCAAAGACTATTAAAAATATACTACCTACTAAAACTCTGAAATTCAACAGTAGTTTTTACTTTGTTGAAAGCCTTATTCAGGAGTGTATAGGAAGTTCTTCTGAATAAATATATGCTGAATCATGTTGCATAGCTCCTGAAATACATTTTAATCATTGCCTTGTAAACACATACCTCTTGAAAGTCTCACTGGGACACTAGCAATTTATTAGCTGGAAAGACTATCTTCTAAATGCATCATTGGTTTTATATGCCAGTGTCTCAAAGTGCATCTGCAATACATGGCTAAAAGACTTCTAGCTAAGCCATGCCTATGGTTTGTAACAAAGATGAAGGCCCCTTCATGTTGAATGCTGCTATTAAATAACTAAAGGAAGTGCCTCATACTCTTAAAAGCATGCAAACTGCCATTTTGATTCAGTACACAACACAACGTCTGCACTGAATTAAGGAGTATGAATTTGTTCTGAAAAGTAAAATGATAGCTGGAATCTCTCTTGATGCTATAAACCTAAACAGAACAACTCTACCAATCTAATATTTTATTTCAGTCACCTGAACTGTGTTGGATGAAGTCCAATGCTTTTTTATTTGATAGCTAAAAGTTCACATTTTAAGGGAACATGTTAGAGCAAGGAAAACCATTCCAGCACTTCAGTATATTCAATAGTGCAACATAGTGGGTGATGGTGCATTTTAATAAAATAATACTTCAAGGTGCAATTGCTAAATATTTCCTTCCCTCCATGATTCTGCTACCTTTATTATTATAATGGAATAGGTTTTCAGTAGATGGCTACTTCTACTTCTCTATACCAGTGACTCAGCCTTCGATTGGATTTATACAGTTCTGAATAAACCCACAATTCATAGTTGGCACTATACATTAAATAATAAACTGGCTTACAAATTACCAATAGCACATTAAACCAAAACTATCCATTATTACTGCAGGAATGTTTTACCTTTGTGGGCTGGTAGACACATTTGGAATTTTGAGAGCATATTGGACTTTCTAAGTGACACAATGGCTTCTAAATAGTCACCTACAAGCACTGCTAAATCCATATTTCTCCACAAACTCACAAGACCCACCAGCTACTTGTACTTAATTTGTCTTTTTTCTTGACAAGTGACTACACATTGCTGCCCGTAATTGCTATTATTTAAGACAGCCTATGAAGCCCATTTGAATCCTTGAGGCATTCTTGGAAATAGCAATAGCAATAGCACTTAGACTTATATACCACTTCATAGTGCTTTACAGCCCTCTCTAAGCGGTTTACAGAATCAGCATATTGCCCCCAACAATCTGGGTCCTCATTTTACCGACCTCGGAAGGATGGAAGGCTGAGTCAACCTTGAGCCTGGTGAGATTTGAACTGCCAAACTGCTGGCAGCCAGTGATCAGCAGAAGTAGCCTGCAGTACTGCACTCTAACCACTGCGCCACCGCGGCTCCTAAAGATAATAAATAAAAATAATACTGAAAGTTGGTGTTTTGTTTTAAGGCGCATCAGCTTCCCATTTTAAAAAAAAACTTTTAATGTGAAAGGTTAGAAAAAGCGGGGAACCTGATGGCTGTGAAGGGAAGATCCACAGGGTTCTTGGAACATCCAGGCATCACAATCGGGATCCCAGCATACAATCGGGATCCCAGGATGTATTGTAAGAGACTGAAAAACAGCTGTTTTGAAAAGAGGCAACCCAGCCCAGATTTGGGGGGCAACAGTAGAAAAAGTTATGAAGAGAGGCTTGACTTTAATAGGCTTGCTATATGTCAGCCTGAGAATATGCTTTCAAATGTTATGTTTTTACCCCAACTATTATTAAAGATACTTTTCTGAAATCCATGTAGTTCTCACTTCTTAAATGTACCGTATTTTTCGGAGTATAAGATGCACTTCCCCCCCCCCAAAAAAGTGGGTGGAACTGTCTGTGCGTGTGATGACCCAGGGCACTGCACAGAGATAACACAAACAGCTGGTAGTTTAAACTGGCCCTTTTAGTGCTCCAAATCTCCCCCAAATAAACCTCAAACAGCTTCTGGTCGCAATTAGTCCAGCCCAGCGCTTCTGCACCAAGGCTGCATGGCAATAAATCCCAAATTTATCTAGCAAAACAAGAACAAAGCAAGGAGTTCAGGGAGCAAGAGCAGGAGTGAAATGCTCCCGGTTCGCTCGTACCTGTCGATTGCCGTAGAGCCGGTCGCCAAGGTAGCGCGAGGCCCCGCCCACCCGCCCGGACGCCGCCATTTGAGTTCTTTTACCCTCTGCGAATGCACAGAACGCTTTGCGCATGCACAGAGGGTAAAAGAACCCAAATGGCGGTATCCGGGTGGGTGGGCAGTGGCGCAGTGGTTAGAGTGCAGCACTGCAGGCTACTTCAGCTGACTGCTAGCTGCAGTTCGGCGGTTCAAATCTCACCGGCTCAAGGTTGACTCAGCCTTCCATCCTTCCGAGGTGGGTAAAATGAGGACCCATATTGTTGGCAGCAATATGCTGTCTCTGTGAACCGCTTAGAGAGGGCTGTAAAGCACTATAAAGCGGTATATAAGTCTAAGTGCTATTGCTATTGCTATTGGGCAGCGCCTCGCACTATCTTGGCGACCGGCTCTACGGCGACCGACAGGTACAAGCGAACCGGGAGCGTTTCACCCCTGAGTAAGAGATACAGATAATCAGTCCAGAACGCCACACAGGAATGCAAGGATTCTTGGCAAGTTCAAACGTCGACACACAACACTCCAGGAACTCAGAGTTTGTTCCCGACAGACGCCCCTCCCAACTGCCTCTCCTTTAAATGCCATCCCCAGATGTGCCTTGTGAAGGGAATCGGGGCCCTTTCCTTCCTCGTAAGCCATGCAACCCACGTTGCTCTCTTCTGCGTTCTTCCCTGCGTGCCCTAGGATGAGGAGGGGCTGGGCCTTGGTCTTCATTTGAACCCCCTCTCCCTTGTTCTACCTCTTCCCTGCTCTGCCCAGCCTGACTTTGCCCTTCCCCAGTTTCCTCCACAACCAACGGAGCCACTCTCCCACTCTCTGTCAGCTGTTCATCTTCCATCTCCGATTCAGACTCCGACGGAGGCATGACAGTGCGTCTTATACAGCGAATGTTGTCGAAGCCCCGCCAACCCACTGGCCTCCACCCGCTGGCCGTTTTCGGCCTCCATGTCGTGTTTTCGGCTTCCGCATGCCCCGTTTTAGACCTGTTCCAGGCTGCGGGGATCGTCACAGCACATCACCACCAAATGCTGCCTCCACGTGTCACATTTTCAGCCTCCGCGTCGTGTTTTCGGCCTCTGCACGCCCTATTTTTGGCCTCCGCGTCTCACGTTTTCGGCCGGTTCCAGGCAGCGGGGATTGGCGATGGTGGCGGAGGCCGAAAACGTGACACACGGAAGCAGCGATCAGCGTTGATGGACTGTGGTGATCCCCGCAGCCTGGAACAACTGATTGGCGGTATTCCGGGAGGCCGATCCAACCACCAATCAGCTGCTCGTGCCGAATCAGGCTGCAATAACATGCTGAAGCTGACCAGGCTGTTTGCTATTTGCTGCAAGGACGCTAGCCAGATGAATACCGATGGATGCTGGTAGGCAGAGGCAGAGGTTTTTTTCTTGTTTTCCTCCCCAAAAACTAATGTGCGTCTTATACTTCTGAGCGTCTTATACTCCAAAAAATACAGTATGTGGGGTATGATATGTTTGGATCAAACTTTGAGCTCCATTATACACTGTTACCCTTTGTATTTTTTAAAATACAAAGTTCCAGAAATAGAATTGTTGCATTACATCAAGTTTTAGACCCCTGAGGATGAGGTGAGGCAAGCTAGTGCCCACATTTTCTCCTTTCCATGCAATTGCAGGGGCATTTCAACTGAAAGATAGTTGGATGTGAGACTGTCTAAATTCTCTCTGGAAGAAATAGAGATCCGGAGATAGCCCACAAGTATTTCAGAGAGCTGATTTTTGTGAGCAGGCAGAAGAAACTTGTTTTTGCAGTCAGCTGGGGGTCATGGGTTCCATTCAGAGGTGGGTTCCTACCGGTTCTAACCAGTTCTTTAGAACTGTTAATAAATCGGTGATGAAGTCACGGAGCCGGTTCTGTCGGTGTCTCCGTGGGTGCCGCCATCTTGGATTTTGCTTCTGCACATGCGCAGAAGCTAATTTTTGCTTCTGCACATGCGCAGAAGCTGTTTTTTGATTGCTGCGGGCGTGTGCGCGAAGCGCGATCCTGAGCGAACCGGCAGCAAAAGGATCCAGAACCCACCCCTGGTTCCATTGTGCTCTGAGCCATAAATGCAGTCTTCACGGACTAAAGACTTGACTAAACCTCATCTTTTAAATCAATTTGGAGTTTAGTTTTTGTATTGCCTTTTTTAGAATGAAAAACCCTCGGAACTACCAGCTTTCAAATTGCTGGGTGAACTTTCTTTAAGTCAATTTTTTTTTTTAAAGGAAACTATGTCTTTTCAGCTTTGTAAAAAAAAAATTTGTAACTGTTCGCAAAGTATAGTAAAAGAGTGGTTTTAGACACCAGAGTTGTTTCTAAATAGTTTAGTTGCTAATGCTTTGTGAAACTGATTTAAGGAAAGATTTTGAAACTAATTAGATAGATTCTCTCATGTGGAAAAAGTTTGTTTAGATTTCAATGCAAAACAAGACTTTGAAAGTCGATTACTAAAGCATATGATGGTTTCTTTAAAGGAAACTTTGTCTGTGGGCATGTGAATTGCTTGAGCTTTTTAATTCTACTAGAACTAACAGTTGTTATGGAAGATGAACAAACTCCTCTGAAAACAACCGAAATAGACTCTAGGGTGGCCTTAAAATTAAAACTTACAAGAAAAAAAATAGAAATACTGGATTTACAAGCTCCTAAATAATTATTAAAGACCAAAAAACCCCCATGCAAATAAGGTACCCAAAAGCATCGTGAACTGTCCTTTTAAATTGAAATATAAGAGCTTTAGTAGAGTTACTTCATGAAAGTACAAATGGACCAGCGGCGAACCGGCAGGCTCCGCCCACCCACCCGTGACGAGCGCGCGAACCGGTAGCGACGGGATTTAGAACCCACTACTGAAATGGACTTGATAAAAATCATAAGAACTTCAAGAGAAGATACATAGACTAGAAAAAACAGGAGTTAGATTTTTATCTGTGAGATTTAAGGAGGACTGGGAGGAAGGAAGGAAGGAAAATATTACAAAATTGGTTTATTTGGTAAAACGAGTTGCTATCTTTGATGATGTTTAATGATTATACAGATTGGATACTGTAGTTTCTCTTTTGGAAATGTTCAGTGGTTTAATGGATTAGTGTGTAATATTTACATTACCATTTTTGGATACCTAAAATTATTATTACTGGTAATGTTATAGCTTTCAGTTTTATTATGATTATGTAATATTTAATTGTTAAGAGAAGAACAAAGGGGATTTAGACTAAATGGAAAGCAGGATTATATATTGATGTCACTAGGTATTTTTGTTAATTTTTACAGAACCTTTGTTGATCAATAACAAGAGCTGAAGATTTAGAGTTGAGTTTACAGAAAATGCAGTGAAATAGAAAATGGATTGTTACGTTTTCTTCCTCCCCCCCCTCTAACCCCCCCACGCGTGTGCGTGTGTGTGTGTGTGTGTGTGTGTGTGTGTGTGTGTATCTATTTGCTTGTGTGTGTGTGTGTGTGTGTATTCTTGTATTAGGTTTGTTAGTTGTATCTGTTTAATACAATTTTTAATAAAATTATTGAAAGAAGTTTTAGGCCTTTGAATTGTTCATTCAGAAAAGCAGGAAGCTGCTTTTCTGGAAGGGACGGATGTTGCTATTAACCAATAGACTGTCCACCAATTGCTTACTGACCTGAATATTTAGCAAAGGATGAGACCAGTGCTGAGTCATACATCAGCAAAGCTAAAGCTTTCAACACAATCAAAGTAATCCTTAGAAATCTTGCTGGACTATTCTGGTTGATAGAAGATTGAATTGTGATTGCATCTCAGAAGCGGCACATTTTTACCTGTTTCAATGATTTTACTACACGAATTTCCAAGGTGAGCCAGCTTTACATTGTTTCTTTTGGCACCAATTGTCAGATTAAGCAGTCATGGTGAACATCTCTGGATTACAGCCACGGTCAAGAATACAAATTCTTACAAAAGCATTTCCCAACCTGTTACCCTCCAAATAGTTGGAATATAACTTTCAGAATCAGTTTGTCGTAATACAGTAGCTGTAGTTGATGGGAGCTGGAATCCCAAAAATGTTGAGGTCACACAATTCAGTTTTCTATTAGTTAGCAGCCTAAAAATTACATTGTCAAAGCTGTCAGTGTCAGGCCGAAGCCATATTTTATTAGAGACTTTGGCCTGCCACACTTTATGCTTTAGAATGTATGCTTTGCTATGGGAATTTGGGAGAGGCCGTTGCATGAGGGATGTCTGCATGTAGCCATAACAAATTCCTTTTAGATTGTCAAGGTCATCCTTTGTCCTGCACCTGCACGGAAGGAGATGGGAGTTGCTGCCAAGTGCCAGATGAAGATTGGTTCATGTGATGGACTTGGGGGTGTGGGGAAAGAGGCTTGAACTTTCAACTGGGTGGAGAAACCCCTGGGACTTCAGATTCGGGTTCCCCACAGCCCTACCAGCATGGCTCTATTAATAAATTGGAAATTAGAGGAATGCTTTGTCTCGGACTCTGATTTAGTTTTAGATGCTATTTGGAACCCTGACAGTCAGGTTTTACATTTCTACTATCTAAGCTGTAGATTGAAAGAAAAGCAGAACATCAAAGAAGAAGAGCAAGCAGGGGTGGGGTTCAGGCACTTGCATGTGATTGGGGAGTGAATCAGCATCTTCCATCTGGGTGTGACTTCAATTCCCATAAATCAGTCTCGTATAATGCTGACCATAGCAAAGAAAAGCCTTTGTGTGGAATATGAGTTTTGCACCGTCTATGAAACCACACCCCAGTCAAAGACAATGTAGTTTAATGTTTTCATAATTGGACTTGAAGCTGTTTGGACACAAAGATAGATCTGAGCCAAAGAAGCAGAGGTAAATAGTGATGATCCTTTCAAGCATGGTCACTGAATCTTAAAAGACTAATACATAGAAATGACTAAGACTGTTTGGATAACACACCCGTGATTAATCTGAGTTCACACCATGCTCCGTTCCATAATTTAAAAATGGGGAGCAAGTGTACCGAATATGGTGTGCTAAAACATAGCTGGCACTTTTAAAAAATTTCAGCATATTGCACATATCTAACCAGAGACCAAAAAAAATCCAGAGCATTTTCTTAATTTAGCATCCTCTACAATCAGCCAATGGCCATGCTGACTGTGAACTGTCAGGGGTGGGTTCTACTTACCTTCCCTACCGGTTCTGATCGCAATGGAAGTGCACGTTTTGCGCACGCACGCACGCTTCACTCGTGCATGCGCCCCCATCGCATCATGTAAAACACCCGGAAATGACCCTCTGTGTATGCACAGAAGCGTTTGTGCATGCACAGAGGGTTATTTTTCAAGCCGCAGCGACTGGAGGACTGGTTCAGGAGCGTGGACTGCCAGTCTTTGCTGCCGGTTCGGCGAGTGGCGGTAAATTTCCGCTACCTGTTCTAAAGAACCGGTCTGAACCGGCAGCAACACACCTCTGTTAACTGTGGCTGTTGTAGTTCCCCCACCCTTAGAATAAACACACTAAAATGGATCCTTTACCATGGCTTAAATTGTTCAAATACGTCATTGTGGCTTGATTTGCATATAATAATAAGTTATAATGGGTGCATTTACACATTGGACTAAGTCAAAAACATACAAACCATCTAATGGTTTACCATTAGTTGTCAACCTAGCCATTAGTTGTTTAACACAGAGCACACAATATTTTCCCCTCACACAGACACAGACTCACGCACATGCACCCACACATTTGACACGAGTCAGACTTCTGTAAATGTTAAATAAAAGCAAACCTAACTATTATTCTGAAATATGAACTTAGAAGTTTGATTTTGAAGTATGATGTTAGATACTTTGAAGTCATTTATTCAAAGTTATTTATTTATGCCATACTTTGACATGGATCTTCTCCTCCTTTGAGGCTTGACAGCTGTGGCCTCAAAAAGGAACCGGGTGCTAGAACCCTACCTTGCCACTTTTAGAAATTTAAAATTTCATTCTTTTCAAAGTCTTTGTTTTAACCTGGTTTCTTACGGTATAAAGCAGTACCTTTCAGTTATGAAGAGGACATTATTCCATTCTGGAGCTGACATAAAAAAATATTTCTTGTGAAAACAAGATGATGCAAGTATATCTTTCATTCTCCCAAGCTTCAAATTTGTCAGCATACCCAATATTAAGAGCTTTCTTAAATTTTACTGCAATTATTTTTGCTTTTTTCCAAACTATTTTGGTTTGGTAACTTCATTGAATACTGTTTATTGAAGCTTTGTTTACAGAATAACATTTTCCAGAAATCATCACGAATGACACCTGCTTATTAAAAATCATCCAATCTCAATAAAGCCTTCACATAGTTATTTGATGACAAATCTTACCCACACATACAACCAAAAGTATCGATCCAATATATACTTTCATCATAATAAGAAAGAAAAAACTAGAGAAGACAAGTGAAACAATTGACAATACCTTTGAAGGAATAAAATTCATAAGGGAAGAAGAGAATAGCAACATACTACCCTTCCTGAATATCTTCATCAGCAGAGGAAACAACAATCTAGAAATCATTAGAAAGCAACCCACACTAGGTGTTCCACTACAAAGTAATAATCCAACCTCCCACAAGAGGAGTATGTAAGAACCATATTCAGGCAAAAACAAACACACTGCAAACACAAACCCACAATGCCAGAAGGAAGAAACAGACCATCTACTGTGTATAATATTTCTAACAAAATTGATACCCATGCAATTTTATCAAGAAGTGTCTAACCACATAAACCACTATGGCACAACTAGAACAACTGAGGAAAAGAATAATGCTTGCATACATCAAAAACCTCTCTGAAACAATCAATTGCTACAATCACACAGCAGCACTGTAGCACTGCAACACACAAACCAGCCTCCAAAACATATTTAACAAATCCAAAGACTCAATAGCTCAAGAAAAATAAGGGGGAGGGTCATCCACAGCATACAGTGAACGAACTGCAATGTAAATCAGAGAAGTAGAAGACTAAAAGCACACATCCACAAGCACCTACTTAGGTCTCATGGCAGGACTCCTTCAAACTCATAACACACAAATAGATCAACCATAGTTTCAACTGGGGAACTGTAAGTATCCTAGACCAAGCTAAATCCAAAAATGCTAAGGAATTCCTGAAAGCCTGGCACTCAGACAAATCAACCATCAATAGGCACACAGAGATACACACATCAATCATTTACACACCATTCAAAAGAGACATAAAAAACCTAGCAAGGGAACCAAAAGACTAGATCACATCCCCTCCAGCAGCCCACATTCAGATAAGCCAGAATTGGCATCAGACAAACCATAAGGCAGAAAACAATAATCAAGAAAAAAAGGATGCAAATTGTTAGATTGGGTGAATGGAAGAGGCAGACAGAGTGACTTCAAAACAACAGCTCTTTATTAGTCAAGTGCTAATAAATCCAGCAAAAGCCCTGTCTGACAGCCAGCCCTTTTATAGGGAGCTGTCAGACAGGCTAACCAATCAGCAGACAGTATTTTCCCTCCAGAATGGAGGACCTGACTGAAGTCTATGTGCTTCAGTCTGAGAATGTAACACCCCTCCCCTTCTAGTTGGGCTAACCCAACGTGTGATGTAGTCACGCAGGTAGGCGGGGCGTTTAGTTGGTCTTTCTGTCCTGCGCAGCTCAGTCGGAGCTGGGTAAGCAGTCGGGTCGGTCGAGCTTCTGTTGCTCCCGGTCTCGACCAATGGAAGCTTCTGGATTTCGGGCCAGGGCGTGGCTGGAGCTTCGAGGACCGGTTCACTCGGAGCTCGCCCCCCAGCATGAGCGTCACCAGGTAAGTCTTCCGGACTTGGTCGGATTGGGATTTCTCTGTTAGGAGTGAGCGGTGGCTCTTTTTGGTCAGGCGTT
>QLTV01002564.1:458664-495938 GCA_003457575.1 Thermophis baileyi
CAAGTTCTAACAATCCAGCAAAAGCCCTGTCTGACAGCCAGCCCTTTTATAGTGAGCTGTCAGACAGGCTAACCAATCAGCAGACAGTATTTTCCCTCCAGAATGGAGGACCTGATTGAAGCCTATGTGCTTCAGTCTGAGAATGTAACACAAATGACCAGCTGTCTGCAAGGAATATAAATCTTTCCATTCCCCACTATCCTGTTAGAGCTGAAGAAGTTTCTTTGGATGAGAAGCGAAACGTCTTCAAAGAAAAAATAAGAAAGTCCAGCTGCCTCCTGAAAAAGCACCTTTGGGACAACCATGGCCTGGATGACTGAGAATCTCTACAGAGCAATAATCAAGAAACCACCAAGGAGGAAATTATAGCCCAACCAAAACTGAAAGGCAAGCCACCTCACATAAACAGGTGGCAAACCCCACACTCACGCGTATTGACGATGTTACCTAATTGGGTAATGAAACATTTGGAAGCAACCAAGCAAGCTCAGAGAGCACCAAGAACACTACAAATTTTGAATATAGTGGTGTCTATTGTTTCAATTAATTTAGGCAGCTTTTCACCATATGGCTGCTCAGTGTTTAGGTAGATAACTCAGCAGCTAGGAAATTAGTAGTCAGTACTAATTTGAGGTTATTCTGTTCTGTTAAAAACAGAGTGACATGGGATAAACCATATTTTCCAGCTTTCTGTCTTTTATATTTAGCACTAGCGCTAGCACTAGCACTTAGACTTATATACCACTTCATAGTACTTTGCAGCCCTCTCTTAAGCAGTTTACAGAAGAGTCAGCATATTGTCCCCAACAATCTGTGTCCTCATTTTACTGAACTCGGAAGATGGAAGGCTGAGTCAACCTTGAGCCAGTTAGAATGGAACTCCTGGCAGTGAGCAGAGTTAGCCTGCAATACTGCATTCTACTGCACCACCATTATTAGATTAATGGAATTTAAGCCATTCCAAATTACCTAGTTTATTGGGGGGGGGAATATTTGTCTGACTTACCTGGGTAACCTGAATTCTGTTGCTTAATAGCCATATTCAGACTTAGGTTTGAATAGGACAAATGTAAAAACTGCCTCCATCCTAAATTTCCCTGATTCTTTCCTTTTTCCAATTTCATGAATCCAGTTCAAGGTAATTGGTTGTTCCATGAACAGTACATGATAAATGAGTGCCATCTACAGTCAGGATATGAAATGTGGTTGTGATACCCAGGCAGCTAATCATATAATAAACAATTCCAAAGCAGAAAATTTTTTATGTTAAAAATAAAACAAAGATGGATAAATAAATGGAGCAGGTTTTTAATTAGTAGAATATATCTTGTTGTATAAGTGCTCTTTTCCAATCTGCATTTCAAAATGGCTAAATAAATTCATATTTCTAATCTTGTGTCTTTGTTTTTGGGAGCTTTTGTCAAGTTGGAATAATATTGATCTAAGAAATAAGGAAGACTTCTGGAATATTGTTAGTACATTTCATCTGAACTGTCAAAATACTTTCGTGTTTTCATGTATTTGTTCTTTGCATTGGCTTGTGGTTCCCTATTAATTATCTAGATCTTCTAAGGAAAAAAAAAGCAGTTTAAACAAATTATAAATTAGTCACATTGTAACTCAAAAAAACTCTGAAACTATTTGATCTGTTAGAAATCTAGCACAGGTTTGCAAGTAATAAATTTCAATCCCATGGAAAGCCATATCTAGTAATCACTTGCTTTAAAAAAATTAATCTGAACCAAATCAAAACCAAGCTTTTTCTTCATCTAAAATTACTAATACCATGAAGTTCATTCTATTCTTGGCTATATCCAGTTTATCAATTATAACTGTAAATTGTCTGATGCCTGACAATTTTTTGTAAACCCCAAGTAGCAGAGGTGAATTATATGTAGTAAGACCTCCTACAACTATTTAGCCAGTATGGTAATTAAATTCTTAGTATCCAAATTAATTAATGAAATCAACCTCATATAGTCATGTGAGAAAAGAAAGTGCACCTTCTTTGAGTTTTATGGTTTTAAGTATCAGGACATAGTAAAAATCATCTGGTTCTTAGCAGTTCTTAAAAGTAGAATAGAATAACAGAGTTGGAAGGGACCTTGGAGGTCTTCTAGTCCAACCCCCTGTTTAGGCAGAAAACCCTACACCACTTCAGACAAATGGTTATCCAATATCTTCTTAAAAACTTCCAGTGTTGGAGCATTCACAACTTCTGGAGGCAAGTTGTTCCACTGATTAATTGTTCTAACTGTCAGGAAATTTCTCCTTAGTTCTAAGTTGCTTCTCTCCTTGATTAGTTTCCATCCATTGCTTCTTGTCCTACCCTCAGGTGCTTTGGAGAATAGCTTGACTCCCTCTTCTTTATGGCAGCCCCTGAGATATTGGAACACTGCTATCATGTCTCTCCTAGTCCTTCTTTTCATTAAACTAGACATACTCAGTTCCTGCAAACGTTCTTCATATGTTTTAGCCTCCAGTCCCCTAATCATCTTTGTTGTTCTTCTCTGCACTCTTTCTAGAGTCCCCACATCTTTTTTACATCGTGGCGACCAAAACTGAATGCAGTATTCCAAGTGTGGCCTTACCAAGGCATTATAAAGTGGTATTAACACTTCACGTGATCTTGTTCGTACCGGTTCTTTGGGCGTGGCTTGTTTGGTGGGCATGGCTTGGTGGTCAGGTGACTCGGTGGGCGTACTTGGTGGTCGTGGTTTCAGGTGGGTGTGCTTGGTGGTCATGTGACCGGGTGGGCATGACCAACTTGTAAAATGTGGTGAAACTCACTGCTCTTGCTTAGCAACCAAAATTTTGTGCTCAATTGTGATTTCTGCAAAGGCAGAGCCCTGAAGGGCGATCCAAAGAGGGGAGGGGGATGCTGTAGAAAATGTAGAGAGTCCCTTGGGAGTTGGGCGGCATAGAAATAAAAAAATAAAACAAACAAACAAACAAACAAACAAATAAAAGGCCGCCTTCCACCCATGCCTCCTGTGCCGGGTGCGCGGGACTTGGGGCTCCGAAGCAGCCCACTGGCTTCCCACCCGGCACCGCGGGCCGAGTTCCCAGAGTGGTGCCGGCGGTTGTCCGGGCCAATCCGTAAAGAGAGCAGGCAGGTGGCTGGGTGAGAAGCCAGTTGGCTGCTTCAGAGCCCCAAGCGCCGCGGAGCTGGCACGGGTGGAAGGTGGCCTTTTCTGCAGCATCCCCCTCCCCTCTTTGGATCGCCCTGAGGGGAGGGGCTCTGCCTTTGCAGAAATGGGGCGGGCGCATGTGCAGCAACCCCGGGACATCCACTTGCCCTTCTGCCGCCCCTCTCAGCGTCTGCATTTCCATAAAGGGCCGGCCGCCCACCCACTGGCCGGGCTGGGCTGGACGCCGACCTCGGAAGGCAAGCGGGCGTGGGGGACCGCTGGGAAGGCCACGTGGAAGGCCGCCAAGAATGGCAGGGCTGCGGGGAAAGTAATAGGCTGCTACCTCCCTTCTCCGCCGCCCCGACATGCTTGCCTGCCTTCCACGTGGCCTTCCGCTTGCCTGCCTTTGCAAGCTGGCCACGGGGACACCGGGAAGGCCCCCTGGAAGGCAGGAAAGCATGTCGGGGCTGCGGGCCATGGGGAATGGAGTAGGGAAGGCAGGCTGAGATGGTGGAGGAGGGGGGCAGGGGCAGCTAGGTAGGCCGCGACTTCGCAGGCTTACCTGGCAGGCAGATCAGGGGCGCAGCGCTTCAGGCAGGCAAGCTGCAGAGCAGAGACTGGCGGGGCAGGGCGAGCGAGTGGCGACTGGCAGACCGGTTCGGGGGCATGGCCAGCCAGCCGTCGCTAGCGGCTCGGCGAACCACTGGCGGCCACCGCTACCGGTCCGCCCAATCCGGTCTGAACCGGGAGCATTTCACTTCTGAAGGTACGACATATACTGTACCTGTGCATTTTGTTTTTCTTGCCTAAATGTAGAACCTTACATTTTTCACCATTGAATTTCATTTTGTTAGATAGCATCCAATGTTCAAGTCTGTCAAGATCCTTCTGTATCTTAAGCCTATCTTCTGGAGTGTTGGCTATTCCTGCTAGCTTGGTGTCGTTTGCAAATTTGATGAGTTCCCCATCATAGGTAAATACAACCTCAGATGAATAACACCACATGACATATTACACCATGTCATCATTTATCTAAAATTATTAATACAATTGAGTTCTTTCTATTCTTGGCTATATCCAATTTATTAATTATAACTGTAAATTATCTGATGCCTGACTATGATGGCAGTTTACAATTCTTAAAAGATTTATTATACGCATCCAAAATATAAGACCCTGGAAATCTGCAAATGCCTTCTGCCATTGTTTCTCAATCTTGGTCACTTTAAGATGCATGGATTTCAACTCCCAGAATCCCCCAGCCAGCTTTCTGAGGGATTCTGGGAATTGAAGTGCATGCACGTTAAAGTGAACAAGGTTGAGAAACAGTGCCTTGTGCCATTCTAGTGAAAAGCTGTGTCTGAATATGTTTTGTTTTTCACCAGTGCCTTTTCCTCTACTTCAGTGTCTCCCTACAGTGAACCACTTAAAAAAAGATTTGGTTATGGGAAACTAATGTGAAGGATTCAAATTAACTGTCAGCCCTGGAGGCCATCTTTTACTTTGGATATTCAGGGCTGCCACACTTAGTGGATGGGCATGCTGTGGGAACCAGGAGGGGGGTTGGATGGCGTTGGAGGGAGCTATATAGCCATAACAACATTCTTTTCTCTGGAAGTCAAGGACGTTCAGCCTACACCTGGAGAGGCGTGTCTGGGAGACATCTCCAGTTGGGACGGTGGTTTGATTGGACCATGTGATGGACATGTGGGTGCAGGGGACAGGGTTTTGACTTTCCTTTGGGTGGGGAAAACCCGGGGGACTTTCAGATTCGGGTTTTCCCAGATGTGCCAATATGACATCTCTAATAAAATGGGACTTTGAGGAAAATGCCTGCCTTGAAGTTTTATTTCTATTGGGGGTGTTACTTGGAACCTTGACACTAACCTAGTCATGTATCTAGAGTTCTATGTGTATTTTAGTGGATAGGACCACATAAAGTAAATGTCTGCCTACTTTATTTATTTTGGGTCAGTATAGCAAGTGGGATTAATGATAAATTGCCTTCTAATTAGTCAGTTTCTGTTCTCCATTAGAGGACTGATTTAATTACTGGTTTGCACATTTAATTACTTCTGTCTGCTTTAGGGAAGCAATATTATTTGATAGCACGATGACTAATTAAGAAAAGAACAATTCATCACTAATCCCTTAGGTACATTATAAAAGAAACAATAAAAGGAGTCAAAAGAGCAAGGAGGGAACTATTAAATAATATTGGAAGGGATTTTAATTAAACACTCTTCTCTCAAACTTAGAGTGAAATGTAGCCATGGAAAGCATTGACAGTAGAGGATATCTGAAAGGGAAATGCAAGCTAGGAACTATAATCCAGCTGAAAAGATGTCAGTAATGGCAGAGGGATTAGCAGGTTTAGGAAGTGGACACTTTCCACAAGAAAAGAATACTGGTGTTTTGATGTTTGATGTTGAAGAAAATTCCTGTGAATATCATAGTTAAGTAAGAAACAAGTGGCTCATAGAACAAGTCAATCCACAGTTTTCACTTAAAGCATAAATGAAAAACCTCAAAAGATCATATTTCAGACACATCTGTAGACCAGCTCCCTTAAGAAGCCCATAATGTAGGAAAGGTGGGAAGAAAGAGAAAAAAAGAGATGACCAGATGGATGGACTTGATTATAATGTCAGTGGAGGCACTCAGTTTTTAAAATCAAGAATGCTTCTCAGTAAGACTGGGTCATCACTGAAGAGGTGATGAAGAGGTGATGGAAACTATTTTTGGAGAAACAAACTTTTGGCTTGGCTTTCCTTTCCACAGGAGTGTTGAAATGGATGATGGGGAAAAGGTGAAAATTACAGTTTTTCATATTCAAAAATTTGTATAAATAGATACATGCAGAAAGATCAAGAATCAAGCATTCTTGATTTTGAAAACCAAGGATGTACCAAATGTTGGGCTTGTATAGCTAGATCAGGGGTCTGCAACCTTAAACACTCAAAGAGCCACTTGGGCCCGTTTCCCACAGAAAACAAAACAACGGGAGCCACAAAACCTGGGTGGGCGTGGCCAACTTGACATCACTCACTCCTACCCAGTCACGACCTCCCCAGCCACACCGACCCAGGTTTTGTGGCTCCCCGTGTTTTGTTTTCTATGGGAAATAGGTATCTCCCTCTCTCCTCCTCCCTCCCTCCCTCTCTCTCTCTCTCTCTCTTCCCCCCTGGCGGGAAACAGCGGGTGGCTACTTCTGAGTTTGAGAGAGAGAGAGAGAGAGAGAGAGAGAGAGAGAGAGAGATTGGCTGATGGGTGAGCGTCTTTGGCGAGGGCTGAATCCATCTAGCCGAATCTCTCTCTCTTCTCCCTCTCCCTCTCTCTCCCCCTCCCGGCGGGAAACAGCGGGCAGCTACTTCTGGGTTTGCTCTCCACCCCGAGAGAGAGAGAGTGAGTGTTACCAGGGGCAAGTGGGGCAGGGAATGGGCTCCAGGAGGGAGAGGAGACCCAGTCTCCCCCATTGTGAAGCACGCCCCCTCCTCCCTTCTCCCCCCTCAATCCTACTTTGGGACAAAGAAGCGCGCGCTGGAAACGTGTGTTGGGGCGACGTCACAGCACGTCTTCTGACCCTCTGGCGCTCGCCTGCAACTCTCCGTGCTCCTCCAGGCCTGGCTTGCTGGAAGGGGAGCAGCCCTGATGCCTCTGCTTCCCCCCCCCCACGGCCCCAGCCATTGCTGCCTGGGGAAGGAACAGGAAACAGAAAGCGGCATGTTTCAAAGGCGGCGAAGAGCATTCCGCTGCGAGATCCAGGCCAGGCCTCTCTGCCGTCCAACTCGCCAATGGGGCCGCTTCTGCCAGGCCATCTCCTCCCCCCCCCGCTGGGCTGTTGTGCTTGGTGCTCAGTGGGGGAGGGGAGCTCTTTCCCACGCTGTCTCCTTTCTCTTGGCCCTGCCGACAAGGAGGAAGGCCAGGCTTGGGGGATGGCCCCCACCTCGCAAGATCCGCCCCGCCATTCTCTCCCAGCCCTCTTTGGTGGCGGCAAAATGTACCACAATGAAGGCGGAATGCTGTTGGCGCGCAAAGGCAAGTAGAGGGGCGCTTCGCTCCCGCACTAAGGCTCCGGCCATGCCACTGCCATGACAGGATGATGGCTCTTTCATCCCTCTGCCACAACAGGGTGACAGGGAGCCACAGCAGAGGACCCAAAGAGCCGCATGTGGCTTCGGAGCCGCAGATTGCAGACCCCTGAGCTAGATGCAGAATTGCTAAAGAGATGGGTTAGGTGAGTAAGATCGGCACCTGGGAGAGGGAAACAGGGATTGGTTTGATTTGGGGACTGAGCAGGCAAGCAGAGGTTTCTGCAGAAAGTTCTTAAGCTGTGGATTCTCCTGGAACAAGTTTATCTGGGCAGAAGGCTGTAGTTTATTTTAGCAGTGTCCCAGAGTAACTTCACAAAATACAGATAGGGTTAGGACAAACCACTAAATTCAATTTCATTTAAATTAAAACTTAATTAAAAATAATTTTAGTCATACTGTTTACACTCATACATTTAATAACCACCATCTCATTTAAAATTACAATTTGAGAATTCCTTTGATAGATCTTGGGATCTATGAAACCCAAAGGTTTTAGAGGCTGAGCACTATGCCAGAATCTCAAGACAGTTGAACAGAAGTTGGAGAATAATGCTGTAACCCAGGAGTTTTATGATAGTTCTGTGTGTGTGTGTGTGTGTGTGTGTGTGTGTGTGTGTGTGTGTGTGTGTGTATAGAACAATAGAGTTGGATGGGATCTTGAAGACCTTCTAATCCAGGGGTGTCAAACTCAATTTCATTGAGGGCAGCATCAGGGTTGTGTTTGACTTTGGGGGGCCAGGGTAGGCATGGCTAGGGCGTTGGCAGCTCGACATCACTCGTGTCAGGGGCGCCTGTGGTGGCCCAAGTGCTCTGCCAGCGAAAACAGGCTCCCAAGCTCCGTTTTCAGCTGCGATGGCTTCCTGCAACCCTCTGCCAGAGAAAACGGAGCTCGGGAGGGCCGCCTGTCTGCGGCCCTCCCAAGCTTCGTTTTCGTTGGCAGAGGCACCGCGGGCCAGTCCTTTGCTACTTCCAGGGCTGCCCCACGGGCCAGATCTAAGCACCCTATGGGCCGGATCTGGCCCCCAGCCCTTGAGTTTGACACCCCTGTTCTAATCCAACCTGCTGCTCAAGCAGGAGGCCCGACACCATTTCAGACAAATGGCTGTCCAGTCTTTTCTTAAAAGCCTGCCTCCAGTGACGGAGCACCCACAACTTCTGAAGACAAGCAGTTCCACTGGTTTATTGTTCTCACTGTTAGGAAATTTCTCCTTAGTTCTAGGTTGCTTCTCTCCTTATTTAGTTTCCATCCATTGCTTCTTGTCTTGCCTTCTGGTGCTTTGGAAAATAGGTTGACCCCTCTCCTCTTTGTGGCAGCCCCTCAGATATTGGAACACTGCTATCATGTCAGCAGTGTTCTTTTCACTAGACTAGACATACCCAATTCCTGCAATTGTTCTTCAGCCTCCAGTCCCTTAATCATCTTCTCTTCACTCTTTCCAGAGTCTCAACATCTTTTTTATACCATCACATTTCCAAGGGACTCTGGGCAGTATGCAAGATTAAATAAAAATAAAGGAGCATAATAATTAAATGCAGAGCGGCATCAAACATAAAAAATAACCATAAAAAACAATGTTAAAATCCCAAACCAAACCCAAGATAGCGCCCACAGCTGGGACTGAATGTGTATTGAAATAAAACAGCTTCAACTTCTGTTTCTGCAAATGCAGGAAGTTGCAAGCTTTTGCAGAGAAAACCTGCCAAGGCCTGTCACAAAGGGAGGAACAACCAGATTATATAAGTTGATTCAATTCTGGCAAGTTCAGCCTGAGGGCTTTAACCATAATGACTAGCATTCTGAATTGGACTGAGAAGTCTACTGTTAACTGATACAGTGATTTTAGTAGAGGTATAATTTGTATTGGCAGAGGTCCTAATAATATTGCTGCCATATTTTGTATCAATTTCTGAATTGGGTCCAAAGAGTAGACACTGTTATGTATTGACAGTTTAACATGATTTCACCCAGGTCCAGCGTTTGAGCGGGAACTATGCTCAAACACTATTGGTTAGAGTGTCTGACAGCTCCCTATAAAAGGGCAGGCTGTCAGACTGCAAGTTGCTGGTTGTACAGATAGTTGCCTAATAAACAGAGTTCAGAGAGTTGGTCTCCAGAGTTGTTATTCCTGTTGTGACCCAGCGCAGCAAACCCCCAGAAAGCGACACACACAACACACACACTAAGCCAAACTAAAGAAGGGTCCAACCGATAGGAACGAAGTTCAAAAGGCAGCCAAGATGAATACAAACAAATTGTCTTCAGCAAAAGTGTGTGGTGTGATCCAACCTTATATAGTCTTAGGGCGTGGCCCCTCTGCCTGCAACTTTACTTTCGAGGAGACCTCCTTCTACACAGCCACTCTTGCCGGCTAGCTGCCCTGCGTGCTCTGGCATCAATCAGAGGCCCCTCCTCTTCACTGGAGTCACTGAACTCCTGCTGAGGAGGTGCAGAAGGCCCTGATTGCGCATCGTCCTCTGGCCCTGTTTCCTCTTCGGTCTCGGACTCCGGTGCCGGCCCTACAGACCGCTCTTGCAACCCTATGGACTGTTCCTGTTCGTCCGGATCCATGAGCAGCTGCACGGGATGGGGGCAAGCCACAACAATTCCCACAACTCAACAGACACTATAGGGTAATTCACAGTAGTCCAATCAAGAGGTGATGAGGGCATCAGTTACCGAGATCAGGGCATTCCAGCACTGGTAAGATAATAACTAGTGCCTCAGCTGAAGTTGGGCAAAGACTCCTCTTGTCACAGCTTTCACTAAGTAGGGATGGAACATCCAGGAGTATCCCCAAGCAGAGGTGGGATTCAGCAGGTTCTGACCAGTTCTGGAGAACCAGAAGCGGAAATTTTGAGTAGTTCAGAGAACCGGTAAATACCACCTATGACTGGCCCCGCCCCCATCTATTCTCTGCCTCCTGAGTTCCAGCTGATCAGGAGGAAATGGGGATTTTGCAGTAACCTTCCCCTGGAGTGGGGAGGGAATGGAGATTTTGCAGTAACCTTCCCCTGGAGTCGGGTGGGAATGGAGATTTTATAGTATCCTTCCCCTGCCAGGCCCACCAAGCCACACCCACCAAGCCATGCCACGCCCACCAAGCCACGCCCACAGAACCGGTAGTAAAAAAAAATTGAATCCCACCACTGTCCCCAAGTCATGGACCATTCCATTGGTGGGCAGGAGCAGGGGGAATAAACGTTGCATCATAAAAATGCCAGTAGTCTTCAAAGAAAACTGAAGTGCAAGTAAATAGCACCCCCCCCCTTTTACCACTTAGAAAAGCAGTACATGGATGTACAGGTTGTCCTTGACTTATGACTACAACTGGAACTAGAACTTCTTTCACTAAGCGAGGCAGCCGCTAAGTGAGTTGTGCCCAATTTTACAACATTTTTGCCAATGTTGTTAGGTGAGTCACCACTGTTGTTAAGTGATACATGTGGTCATTAAGTGAATCCGGCTTCCCCCATGTCTTTTGCTTGTCAGAAGACAACTAGGAAGGTCATAAATGGTGATCACATGATCCCGAGTTGCTGCAACCATTGTAAATACGTACATACCAGTTGCCAAGTGCTCAAATATCAATCACGTAATTGCGAGAATGCTGCAAAAGTTTTAAGTGCGCGGACTGGTTGTAAATCATTTCTTTCAGTGCTGTTGTAACTTTGAATGGTTGTTAAATGAATTGAGGACTATATGTAAGTTGGGGACTATATGCAATGGTAACTATAATAATATTCCAAAAGTTGAATTCTCAAATAAAATGTCAACGTTGAAAGATCTAATCATAAAAATGAAATGTTCTCTTCCTTGTGCTTACAGCTTTCTCATTCATATAGCATTTTTTACCAGTTTTCACAAAATTAAGAATCACTCATTCATATAGCATTTTTAACCAGTTTTCATAAAGTTAAGAATCAAGATTGCCTAAAGTAAAACTAAAATAATTAAAGATCACCAGATGGCACTCTGCAACAGAAGGGTGTGATATTCACAATATATCCTCAGAACTTCTTAGTCTGAGTTTGTGACTGCCAACTTTTAAGCCTTTGACAAAACATGCCTGAGCAGATTGTAGGACCTAGCCAAACATGATTGTTGTTGAAAAAGGTAAGCAGGGCTGGAACTGATTATACTTGATATGGAACCTGGATTGAATACCTGTAGACAGATAAATGATGACCGTAGAAAGTTTAATTTTTTTATTTCCAACCTATGAAAAGTTGATTATGAGTTTTGTTTGCTGAGAAGTAACAAAGAAGAAATTAGCATCCAAGACCAGCTCTACATTTGCTTGGCAGCCTCACTCACTGCCAACAATAACTACAGTGCAGTACTAAGACCAGTCTTTAAAGCAGCCATTCGCATTTCCCACAGTGCACCTGATGGAGAATTTAAGTGTCTTCTTGGATGCACAGCTCAGTGTGGTATCACTGCTGGAACTCTTAATTCTGAGAAAGGAGTCTCATTGTTCCAGCTATTCATGTTGCTCTTTTCTCTGTGATCTGGCTGTTTCTGTCGGTGAATTTGTTATGTCTTCCTGATCACTAGTATTCCTCAATAGCAGCTTGGAACAGTTCATCATCTTTCTTGGATACTGCAGCTACAGGTAATCTTCAAGTTATGACAGTTCACTTAATGACCATTTGAAGTTATGACATACCCCCCCCCAAGTACTTATGACACATTCCCAAAGTTACAAATGTTGCAGCACCACCACGGCAGTCGTTCACACTTACGAACAACACACAGAGGCACTGCAACACTGCCTATTCTCTCTCCCCCCACCACCTGCCAGGTCTTCAGTGAGCCTGTGGAGACTCACTTACCTTGCAATGATCTAGTGAGCCGATGGTTCCTTTCAGTGGTGGGTTTCTCTTACCTTCCCTACCGGTTCGGAAGTGCGCACGTCGCGTCGTGTTAAGCAAAGTTAACTGTCCTGTTTTAGTCTTTATGCTTAGCAGCTATCAATTGCTTTTTTTAAAAAAATTCTATCATTATAACTTGTTTTTATTTATTTTGCCTTAAGAGTACAATGCTATATGGCAACTACCAGTAATACTCTTTCAAAATAAAGAGAAAGCTTTGGTCCTCATTTATAAAAAGATTGTAGAATACTCCTAACTTTATTTATTTATATTTATTTATTTATCTACCAATTTTCTGTGCCACCCATCTTACCTACATGACTCTTTCCAACCTTCTTGCATGTGATTCAGAAAGATTAGGAGAGAGAAATTGAAATTTATCCTGCTGATAAATAGATAGCTCATATCTCCATAAGGTATTTCCCCATATACAACATGATTCTAAAGCAAGACTGTGGATAATAAATAGTCTTAACTAGTCAGGAGGTGGATGTCTTGGATAGTGTATGTAATTCCATATACTGGCTATGATGGAATATACATGATTGCTTCAAGAGCAATGTTTGAGTATTGTTTTATGTTAGTATAATTTTATATCTGGTTTGAGAAATTCTTTTTGTTAGGTTTTGGTTTTGATGAATATTTTATTTAAAGTTGCACAAATCTAAAACTATAGTCAACTAACATAACTGATTTAGCTCAGAGATGTGGTTATTCAGTCATATATCAACAAAGACAAGTTGTAGAAGCTGGTTGGAAAGGCATTGAAATGGGTTGCTCTATCTTAATTTGATTCTTCCATATTCCAGTTAGTACCTCATTACTCCATAGCAACAGGAAAGCTTCAGTTCAGAGTTTTCTTGGAAATCTTGTACATTTAGTATTTCAGCCCTAAAGTAAAGCATGGCCTCAACAGAGGGACTGAGATTTTGTAGGTATATGGGGAAATTCGTTGGGAGTTGGACAGTATATAAATTTAATATGTTATTGTGTTTTCTTAAGTTAAAATTCCTAATGATTTCCATTTCTTAAATCTGAATTCTTCAGTGCAGATAGCAGTTCTAGCCTATATTGCTCAAAAAACCTCAAGGGGTTGACATGTATATAAATATCTCCAACATTTTAACTTGCCAACATATCCATGTATAAATTTAGTAATGTGAATTGGAATCCTTGAAAATCAAAGTAATCATTAATGTAGTGGGGTTTTTTTTCTCTTTCCCTTCTTCCCTTTCCTTTCACCTCTCTATATAAATATCATACAAAAAACAGCTGTTGCGACTTCCTGTAATTAAGTAGCAAGTTAGCAAAAGATGTAAACTGCTTTAGTGGCAATGGCAGAAGATGAAATGTGTGTGTTTTTAAAAAGAGAAATGTTTAATTTGCCTGGGAACAATTATGTTTATCTCAAACAAATTGCCTCTGTTGTAACTGTTTGCAATCCAGATAGACACCTTGGCATAATTTTGCTATGATTTGTCATCCATTTTTGGCCAGTTAAGAGATGCCTCTAGGTTTCAATAAGCTGCCGTAAGCTTCTATAGAACAACCACAACTCATGCTGTCCCAATGTTTTTGGGATATTGGGATATCACCATTCCATTTTGTGTACAAAAACTAACAGGGGAACTGTACTGTGTTTCAGTATTTTCATGAAACAATACCTACCATAGAAGGTGACTTTTTAGTCCCTCAGTGGGACAGTATAGATCAGCGGTTCTCAACCTGTGGGTTGCAACCCCTTTGGGAGTCGAACGACCATTTCACAGGGGTCGCTGCGCGTGTTAGCCTGCCATCTTGGTGCCACCGTCACTGCAGGGGTGAAATGCTCCCGGTTCGGCTGTGCCTGCGGGTCGCCGGATAGCCGGTAGCGACAGAAGCGGGAGACTTCGCCCACCCGCCCGGACGCCGCCATTTGGGTTCTTTTACCCTCTGCGCATGCGCAGAATGCTTTGCGCATGCACAGAGGGTAAAGGAACCCAAATGGTGGTGTCCGGGCGAAGTCTCCCCCTTCCGACGCTATCAGCTGTCCGGCGACCCGCAGGCAAGCCCGAACCGTGAGCATTTTGTCCCTGGTGCCACGCCCCCTTTGTCACCTCATCCCGTGCAGGGAGGGGCGGGGAGGGGGTCGCGGCGGCAGCAGGGGTCGCGGCGGCAGCAGGGGGGTCACAGGGGGGTCGCGGCATTAGAAAGGTTGAGAACCACTGGTATAGATTGTAGTGACATAGATATACTGTATCTGTATTGCAATATCTTCCCAACATCCCTTACTGCTTAATAATATTGCCCAGCCTGACTTTTTATGGCTGAAGAGGGTATCCTAAGAAAATTGGAAAGGGCATATAGTTATCCAAATGCTGTCAAGAATCGAACAATCAGGTCATGGAGCACCCACTTTGTTAGATTGAGAGGACTTTCCTGCAGTAATCCCACATATTTGCAACAGTGTGAATCCACAAATAAATCAATTCCCTTACAATAAGCCTTTGAAAACCTCTAAAGTTGCACTTATTGTATATGGCCGTTTCTTAAAATGAGTTTTTAATGGGAATGCAATAGTTTCTAGTTTGTGGTATTTTGGGTCAGTGTTATCACTTGGCTTTAGTATTGATACTTTGTTATTTTGTTTTATTCTGTAAACCTCCTTGGAAGCATTAAGACCATGATAGCTGGCAGACATACTTTAAATTCTCTGTAAATAAATAAATCAACTGAGCAAGCAACCTAGACAAAATTATAGAGATGTTGGGAAGACAGAGATGGGATGTCTATGGAGATTCTCAGTCATCCAGGTCATGGTTGTCTCAAAGGAAGAAGAAGCAGCTTCTTGGATAAGAAGTGAAACGTCTTCAAAGAAAAACCAGAAAGTCAAGTTGCCTCTTGAAAAAGCACCTTTGGATCAGCTTTTGTGATGGTAGATCTGATGCCCACAGCATATTTGTTCTTTGTTTGTGAAGTTTTTGGTGCTCCCCAAGCTTAGTTGTTTGCTTGCAGATGTTTCATTACCCAACTAGGTAACATCTTCAGTGTGAGACCTCTTTTCACATCTCGCAAAAACTGGCAAGGCAAGCTACTATATATAAATGGGCAACACATCCCACATTCACCCACACTGATGATGTTACCTAGTAGGGTAATGAAATGTCTGTGAGCAGACAACCAAGCTCAGAGAGCATCAAGAACTCCATAGTTCAGTCCTACAAACAATGCCTTCCATGTTTACCTTTGTTAGCAGAAATAAAATCAAGAGTACAGAAAATGATTTCTAATCTTATAATTTAGCTACGCACATTTATTAATTCAAGATGTTAAAAAGCCATTATTATTATAATACAATATCACAAAGGAAATACAGCCATATTTTTATCCAAAGCTTTTCTTAGTTTAGCTTTTTAAGGATTCAACTTTAAAAGGCTAACCTAAGTAATTCACAGAAATTCCACCCACAGCAACATTTTCAGGGTGTTTATTCACTTAAAAGAACTGGTAGCAAGCTAGGTGAGAAATTGTTATCTTCTCAGGTACAGAAACTTGTGAGTCAAGTGCTGGGAAAAGGTGAGATTTCTCAGCAATTTTTTTAGGAATGCATCTGAATACCTGATGACAAATGAGTTGCCTTTATTATGGAGAGAGAAAGTCTTTTAGAACTACACTAGGCAAGCCATGACCTGTTGGGTCATTGTTTCAGAGATATTTTCTTATCTAAACAGAGAGACAGAATGACTATGGGTAAGCAAAAAAGCAGGAGCAACTTCTGACTTCCTGCCAGCTTCCCCATTGACGTGCCCTTATAGGAAGCTGGCACGGAGCACTGGAAATGATGGTCAGTGACCACAGGTGACTGTGGCAGTGTAGCAGCACTGAAGTGACCACAACTTTGCCAAATTTCAATCCCACAGGGGTCATGGGTCCTAGATTTTGGACACATTGTCTAAGTTAGCCCATTTGAGGTTCAAAAATTGTTTCCTATGATGCACCATTTTGCCCAATTGAAGGTTACAAATGATCAAACAGACATGAGTATTTTAATAGTATATAGCTGCACTGAGATAGGAATCCCATGCATAAGTCAAAGCAATACTCCCTGAATGCCATAACACGTGAATCAGCTTTTAGATACTACAAAGTTGAAACTGACTATGAGTTTTCCTACTTTTGAATTCCTTGTAGCAGGGTTGGGAACCTGTGACTTTTCAGGTCGCAACATTATTCACTGATGGCTAACCTGGCTGTGCCTGCTGGAAGCTGCAATCAGCCTCATCAAAGGGGTTACCGGTTCTCCATTCCTTAGGAACTGAGAATTGAAAGCTAAATCTTACAGAAAGCTAAATCTATGTCTTATTTTTTAAAATTGTTTGGATATCTAAAAAGAAATCAATAAATATAACATAATCAGCATGTTTATTTATTTATTTATTGAATTTATATTGCTACCTATTCGCCCATGGTGACTCAAGGCGGCTTACAGAATAAAAGACCACATTTAAAACAATAAAAACTAACAAAAAGAATCAAATAAATTAATATAGTACAATATAACAAAATCACCTCCCACCTCCCACCCCCCGCCCCGGCAACAACAGATCACATGAGCCATTTAATGGGCTCCATCCTGCTCTGGGTTCCCCAGGCCCGCTGGCAGAACCAGGTCTTCAGCGCCTTCTGTAAAAGTATTAGAGTGGGGGCCAATCTAATCTCTGGGGGAATGATGTTCCAGAGAGAGGGAGCCACCATGGAGAAGGCCCTTCTTCTGGTTCCCACCAGGTGTATCTCCCTCGGGGATGGGACCCGCAACATTCCCTGCCTCCCTGTTCTGATGGGTCAGGTAGATGTGACCAGCAAGAGACGGTCCCTCCCTTCCTGTAGGGAAGCATTAATCACCTCCAGAGTCCACCCGCCTGTCACCTCCTGGGAAGCTTTCACAAGCCAGGAGGGACATGGGTCTAAAACACAGGTGCTTGCGTGCATACTCCATAGGATCCTGTCCACTTCCTCGGGAGCAACAGGATCAAACTGTTCCCAGATAACAGGGCAAGAAACTGCTTCAGGGGCTTCCACCGGACCAGCAACCACGCTGGCATCTAACTGGGAATGAAGTCGAGCGATTTTGTCTTCCAGAAAATCCACAAATTCCTCAGCGCGCCCCTTCAGGTGGATCTCAATCACCTCCTTCCCCAGGAGGCGGCGGCTCACCTTAAAGAGGTTCTCTGGGCAATTATCTGCAGACGCAATAGTGTGGAGAAGTGTTTACATTTCACTGCACGAATTGCCACGAGGTAGGCCTTAGTAGCAGCTCTTACCCGTGTTCGATCGAGTTCATTCCCTGTCTTCCGCCAGTGGTGCTCTAGACGTCTCCTCATGTGTTTCATCCCTCTCAGTTCCTCTGTATACCATGGGGCACAGAGAGGTCTATGGGTGAGGAGAGGTCGCATGGGTGCACTCCTATCCAGAGCCTCAGTCACCTTCCTATTCCAAACAGTGACTAAGAGCTTGGACTGCACAGTAGATCTGCAGTTATAACCCCCAGCTCCTTCTGGAACCCATCCAGGTCCATTAGTCGACCTAATAGGTCCTGCCTTCCTGCGGGGGGGGGGGTACAGCTCTTGAGAAACTCATTGCCACTAGACTGTGATCCGACCATGACAAGGGGACCAAGGACAGGTCCACCAATTCCAGGTCACATAGGCACTGCTCCGACAAGAACACCAAATCGGGTGTGTGACCACTATTACTAGTCGGGCCCTGGATGATCTGGGACAGGCCCATGGAAGACATGATTTCCATGAAATCTCGGGCTACCTCTGACCCCGCCCCCAGGGATGGGAGGTTGAAATCCCCCAGAACGATAAGCCTGGGGAATTCCACCGCCAGCCCCGCAGCGAGATATATGTTAATATTCTTTGTACCCAATTTGTAGTAACGGTATTTAAGTATAATTAAAAGGTATATTATTACATACATAATTTAATGAGGACACTTGCTGTTATAAAGAGGAGTTTTATTTTCATTCAGTCTTTGAAAATACCATTTCCTCCAAATTTAGCCTGAAGTAATCTTAGATATTATTGAACCAAAGTACTGAATTTGTTGCTATAGGAATAGGCAGTATGAGTTGATATCCAGCACCGATGGTTAGAAGAAATCTAATTAAAAAACACTTCATTTGTTTTAAAAAAACCACAGGTCTACTTTAAAGGAGAAAAAAATCAGCAGGATCTATGTTGAATAATTTTTTTCTATCTTGATTCAGATATGTTGAATGGCACTTAATCCTACCTATCATCAAGTTGGGAAAAGCTGATCCAGAAGTTATACATATGCTACAGCTGCTTTTCGTGTCAAGAGGAAATAAAGTACTGAATTAAAATGGTTTTTATATTGCTTTTCCTCCTTATAGGAATTTATATAAGACAATTAGTGATTTAATGTTCAATTAAAAGAAAATAAAATGTATGTAAGACTATATACATATACATTTATATACACACACACACATGAGAAGACTGGATGGATGAAAGATTCTACCTTTTTTGAAATACTTGAAAGGCTGTTATATAGAAAGGGCACATTTTTCTTTTGCTTCACTACAAGTTCATGTTTAAGTTCATGTTAACAAGTTCATGTTTAATATGAACTTCAGAGCAAATATTGATTGAACGTTAGGGGAATCTTAACGACAACAAAACCAATTATCCTAAATAATCCCTAAAGTTTTTAAACTCTTTTTATACCTAAAGTTGTTCTTTTTTGGACATCCTTAAGCAAGATGAAATCCAAAGTTCCCTCCCAAGCAAGCAATTAAAAGACTAGCCACTATTTTTGGACAGGAATAGTAAAGAACCTGTTCCCACTTGCTTCTTGATCACAAAATATTATCTTCATCCCATTGCTTGCCATGAATGAAATAGCCTTAAGTCATGACTTTAATGTTTGTTTGTTTGTTTGTTTGTTTTTTTGTTTATTTATTTATTTATTTATTTATTTATTTATTTATTTATTTATTTATTGTATTTCTATGCCGTTGTCAGGCATATATAAGATAACTGATAAGAGTATAAATATGATTTTGAATACATGAAAAGGATATGAATAAAAAGGGACATTAAGACAGGGACGGTAGGCACGTTGGTGCGCTTATGCACGCCCCTTAGGAATGGGGTGAGGTCAACAGTAGACAATCTAAGGTTAAAGTTTTGGGGGTTAGGGGAAGAAACCACAGAGTCAGGTAGTGCATTCCAGGCATTGACCACTCTGTTGCTGAAGTCATATTTTCTGCAATCGAGTTTGGAGCGGTTTACCTTAAGTTTGTATCTGTTGTTTGCTTGTGTATTGTTGTATTGTATTGTGTATTGTTGTACTGTTACAAAAATATTATTTTCCCTCTTAAATTAGGGGAATTGCCCCACCATTTTTTCAAAGTGTGTAAAATATGCAACACTTTATCACTCTTAACCTCAAAGGTGAGGCCAGGTCACCTGTTCTGGGTGCTTTTGGAACCCTCACTGGATTATGTTTTTGACCTCAGGATTTCCCCCCTACTATTTTTTTAGAAGATCCCAGGAAAGTCTTCGTTCTATTTTGCTAAAACTGTGTATGAAATTGACTATGTCACATTTTGCTAATTTCTGTTTATTAGATCACAGGCTTATTCAGCTTAAAGAAACAGTAGCAATGAATATTATGAGGTAAAATACTTATTTTTGAAGTTTCTTACGATCAGTATAGGATTTATAATTGATAATTTCTTAGAGCAAAGCGGTCATAAGACTTATTTTAAAGTAACCTTGAAATAATGCGATATGCATAGCTGCCTTCTATAGAGAGAATCATTTCTAACTCAGAAGTATGGGAGATATATATTAAATTCTTCCTTCTGGGAAAGACTTCCTGCACATGGAAAATTTGCAAGTTTGGGTCAGAAGTCCCTACTGTGTTGTGGAATATTTATTGAATCCAGACATGTTCTGCTTATGCTTTGGCTAGTTATTTTAACATTCTTCATGTTCAGTTCAGCTTTTAATATAGCACTTGTGATAATTAGAATCAGAGTATACATAATTGAAAGATTTAGACCCAATATAATTTATTACATAAAAGCTGCAATTTTATGTGCACACACTGATTTGGTAATACATTCCAATTGAGAAAACTATCTTACTTATTTTCAACATTTGAATACACGCGCAAATGACTCTAGGCAGCTTATAATATATAGTCTAAAAACAATCTTGTAAAAATACGTCATTAAAAATAAATAAAATTGCTGCTGTCTAATTAAAAGTTTCTAAGCTGAATGTAATTTAGACCAGAACTTTCTTCATCCATTTTCAAAAGAGTGCCTGTCTGATCAGGAGTTTTGAAGATCACAAAGGCTTGCATATTTTGCTATTTCGGGTTGTCTGATTGCTCTAATACTGATTCAAGGGTTTCACATGCACTTTCTAGTCTGAACTCCTGCACCTGTTAAAAAATCATATATTTTTTCTTTGGATTCTGGGACAGCAATTAAAAATACTGCAGTTATATATTTGTGTCTATTCTTAAATTCCATTTAATACAATGAGGCCTCATCCCAAGTTTTATGGGTGCAAAATGGATACCAGGATGTGCAGCTGCCCACTCCAAACACTTTTCCAGGGACTTATTGTGTAGTTGTAAGGCAGATGTGATTTGCTGCGTTTGGCTGAAGTAGACAAAACTTGGCTTAGCACAATATGCGAACCTGGCCGTTAGTTTATTCATGATGAAACAAACCGTGTTTCGTTTCCCAAAGCAAACCTTGTGCTCCCCCTTCAGAAACAAGCCCCTTTGCTATTGCTTCAGAGGACGAGAAAGACGCTTTTCTCTTTAAAAGGTTGGGCGCGCTTAGACACCCATCTTCATGAATGGAACTTCCCCTCCTCCCTTGTGTGGGCGAGCTCATTCCGCTCATCACCGGGGTCCTTTTCCTCATCGGGAGGGGGGCAAAATGGTTTCTTCTCGACGGCGCAGTGTTGTTTTTCCTGGAACTGCACCAGCCGTGTAAAAGGGCTGCGCAGAGGGGCCACGGCTGGCTCATCTCGAAGCAACGCTCCCTTCGCGCCGCTTCTCCTCCTTTTTCTGGGGCGGGCGGGAGCGGAGAGAGAACGGGGGCGCCGCTGTGCAGTTTGCAGCAATGGCAGAGCTAGAGGAGGGGGAGGGACGCAGCTCGGGCCAGAGCGGGCTCTCTTCGCTTCGGCTCCAGCAGATGGTCGTCGTTCCTCGCTAGCCGGCCAGACCGCCCCGCCGCCGCCCGTGCTGGGACCCAGCAGCCTTTTCCCGCAGAAGAGCACCGCCATGTCGACCAAAGCAGAGCAATGTAAGTAAGCAACAGCGGCGAGACGGGGCCCGTCTTCTCCGCGGGGAATAAAAGACGCAGGACGCCGCCTGCCCGAGCTTTTCGGAGGGCGGGAGAGGTGCAAGGAGGGAGGCCGGGAAACCTTAGCAAGGTGCGGGCGCTGTCCGTGGTGCTGGATACGGCTAGGTGTCGACGACCGGCCCTGCTTGCCAGCGGCGGGATGGGAGAGGGGCGGAGCGAAAGCCAAGGGTTCCCTGGGCACTGCAGTTTTCGAGCGCTTGGTCCGGGGGAACTTCGCCTCTCCGACAATATTCTGCGACCCCATTTGAGGGCGCGTGTTTCTGTCATGGTATTTTGAAAGACCGCGTTTTAGGAAGAGAAAACCGTGACTGTGTAAAATGGCGAGAGAAACCCAGCCCAAAGCAGGCCTTAGACGTGATGGTGTTAGGATTTAGTCATTTTCTTTAGAAAAGGGCCTAGCTTAATCTGTTTACTTCAATTGTCAGTGCAGTCCTACCTCAGTACTTATCGTTAATTGTGATGAGTACCAAAAATGATGAGTACCAAATGTAATTCCCCCCCCCCCAAGGAATAATGTAGTAGTGAGTCACAAGGCAGTCGACACTGACAAGTTCTTAAATGTGCATTGAGTACCAAATAAACAAGTAGTATTGAGACAAAATTTTCGCATTAAAATGCGTAGAGTACAAAATCCGATGAGTTTCAAAGCAATTGAGTACCAAGGTGCCACTGTATATGAATATGTCTTCATGCTGTACTAGCTTACTCAACCTTGTCAACATAAAATTCAGGAACTTTCAGTCACAGCTCTATTGTTACTTCCTCTCACATCTACTCCAGCCTTACTTGCTGTTTTATCAAATAACACTGTCTTTCACTGTGGCTTTATGAGTTACCAGTGAGTTAATGTTTACATACTCAGATAAATTAATATATGATTAGAAAAGGAAGTAAGAGGCTGGTCACATCCATATGTACAAGACAAATGTTTATAAGGCATCTTCTCAAGTTACCATGATATATGGCTAACTATTTCTGTGGTTTGATTGCCCACTATTGAATGAAGTAGTGTAATAGGATCACAGAAATATCAAATTGTATAGAACCTGTGCACTATTCTACAGTGTAAATCAGAAGTTCCTGTTGAAATGTTCTGCAAAGCCTCTCAGGAAAAATTAATTCATTTTGGGTGAACTTCTTAAACATCTTACTGATATGGTAAACAAACTCTCTTTCAAATTGGAATTTGATAGGGTGCACACGATTTTCTCCCCTCTTCAACAAAACATTGCAGCTGCTGCTAGTAGTTGGCCAACACGCTGATCACAGAGCTACAGAAACATAAATCTGAGGAGTACACAGCTGTTATATTCAAATCAAATGGAGGATATTTCTCAACAGGTATCTTTCTGAAGTTTTCTTAGAAACCATCTGGGAAGAGAAACATTGTACCAGACCATTAATCAGAGAATTATTTTTATAGCAAATACCAGGAAATTGTTCTTTCTTTCCATAGGAGGGATAAGTAGTTTTCTGCACTGGAATTCTCAGAATATGTTGTGGATGCTCCCTTAAAATGGCTGCCATAAGGGGTTTCTTTCTGTTTTTTCTTTTTTACAAAGAAAGAAACCCCTTATGGCACTTTGGCACTATGGCATTTTATTTTGTATAATCATAAATACAGATATAGTTGCTCCCTCATACCCCCTCTAGCTCTTCCTCTGCTTATCATTTCTTGGCAATGAGCACGCTTCTAGTGAAAATACTGAACTGTAGCCATGCTCCAAATTTGTATCTGATTTTGCCTACAAGGTCTGTGTGGGCATTCTTTGAAATAAAGGATAATGGAGATTAGAGCCTTCGATCCACTTTTCATTTTAATTAAAAACAGTTCTCTCAGAAACTCTCAGTTAAGCATAACATCAAAATAAATATGAGCTAATACTTTGTTAATAATGAGACACGTTTAGATGATTTTTACCTCTGCAGTATTTTTAGAGAGGATATTAGTACATGTAGAATTTAATTCATTAAGTGTTAAGAGAAAGCATCTCAAATCATGTGTTGATCATTAACAGATACACAGTTGTAGTGTGTCTGGAAACTATAGTTTTATAAGTGAAATAAACTATAATTCCCCGGATTATTTGGAGAAAAACATGATAGATAAGCAATCCATGCATCATGGTGTTAAAGATTTGTTACAGGATAATCAAGAGCTCTTCAAATCTATTACACTAAACTACACTAGAAGGCACCAAGCTAGAAAGCAAGAGATCATGAGTTCAAGTCCTACCTTAGTCATGAAAGCCAGTTGAGTAACCTTGGGCCAGTCACTCTCTCTCTGCCCAACCCACCTTGCAGCCATTGTTATAGTGGAGAAAATAGGAGGAGGAAGATGTGCTAGGATTGTTTGCCACCTTGAGTTTTGTAAAAATAATAAAGGTGGGATATAAATAAGTCAATAAATAAATAATAAACATCTTGAGGCTCTTGGCTCCTGCTGGGGAGCAAGAAAAGCCAGAAGATAGCTATGACCTTAATTCCTCTTTGTGATCAGAGTATTAGCCCATGAATCCCAATATTTTTTGGATGGTTGGCACATTTGGAATTCGTAAAGCATATTGTGGGTTCTTTTACAAAAAGCTGCCATGATGGATAAAGCTAACCCATTTACTAAAGAGATATTGGCAAGGTTGCTCCCCCAACTTGATTTTTGCCTCCCGGTAGATTTTACTTTTTTAATTTACCATTCATTTTTTTTCCTGAGTAGATGAACATGCTCCTAACCTATACATCTGCAGTAAGCATCTATTTCTTTTCCTCCAGGCATGCATGTCTAATTTTTAAAAGAAGGTTTGAATTTCCTCTAGGGGATTCAGGGCCTGTGACTGGTGATGTGATGATATCATCAAAATGAACATGGTTACATATTCAGGTCCTTTAAATATTTAAGAACACAGAAATATGTGCATTAAACCTTAGAATATTGAAGAGTATTGTACCACCGAAAACTACAATTTTGCCTTTAATTTGATAACATGATTCTGGGACTGGAACACCAACTAAGCTGCAAACCACTGAATTTCCCTGCTATAGAAGATGGAATGCATACCACATGGCTGAGTTTACACTCAGAATTAAACAAAACCATGTTATGGCTAGAGTATGGTGTGACAATAGTAGAGTATTCTTGTGCTGGATTAAGGCCATCCAACGTTTATCATATATTTGAATGCTCTGCAGAGCAAATCTACCATATTTGTCCTGTCTGAGCAAAATCATGGAAATTTTGGTAAGTTTGTCATTGGCTCTGTGGGTTTTGAATCAGTTCTCTTTATTTAGTCAGTCAGTCAGACAGTAATGCATGGTGATGCCTAAATGTGGTGATACCTAAACATGCAAGTGTAGAAGAGAAGAGCTACCTTCTTTGGTTCCCATATGCCTCATCTCACTTTCACGTGCATTTTATCTCCTCTTAGTTGATCTACAGGTTGTTTTTTCTTACTTCAGTTTGAATATTTTCTGTACCTTTCCTATTATATTAGACTGAATAAAACAATTCAGACTTGAATTATGGTTGTGCTTCACAGTAATGCTGCTTGCTTGCATGCTGATTAGATGATTGCTATTTCAATGGACAAGGCCCAAGAACCAGAGAATGTTATATCACTGGTACACAAATGCTAATAATAGTTCCTTTAATTTGTTCTCTGTATTTCCAGTGATTAGGAACAGTCCAATAAATGGGAGAAGAAGAAAGTAATCAAGAGACCACAGAGTTAGGGGGGTATTGAGGACATATTTTTCCATGATTCACTGTCCACAATCATGCAATCACTAAGTGTTTTAAAAGGATAAGTGCCATAGTAACCAGAACTGAAGCTGCTAAACATATTAAATAGAATATCTTAAAAACTGAAGCTACTAGAAGTAGGTTGTAAGATGCAGAATTAAATAGTATGCTTATTATTGATTGGGTGTGTACATCATGCTAAGCAATAATGTAGCTAAGTGTGTTGTGTAAATTGAAATTTTGTGTACTCCAGTAGTAATAATCCTAGTGGAAAAGGGTTCGAGTTACTATGCAAGAAGAGTTTTAAGCAGAGATCAAACACTAAGCCAGACCTACTATTTTTTGACAATTGGTTGGTTTACAAAATACCTCGATTGCATCTCCTCTTCAGGTGCCCTCTTCCTTCTGAATCAACTTGTAACTAGGCAAGCTCTCCTTCACTAGCTTTACAGCTATACTCGCTGGACATACTCAGCTAAAAACGTAAATTAGTGAGCAAAGGGTTGTGGGCAGAATATAATAAAGTATATTATTTTCTGAGAGGGAGAACTGAACTAAGCATTTTTCCCCATTTTCTTCTTTCATGCAATACAAAATCCAGTTGCTTCCAAGATCCGATACTTGCAAGAATACCATAATCGTGTCCTTCACAACATTTATCCTGTCCCCTCTGGAACTGACATTGCCAATACTCTGAAGTACTTTTCTCAGACATTACTAAGGTAAGTTTTAAATTATGATCTCAAAGAAAAATATAAGTACTGTATGTATACAAGTAGCCTATTGACAAATGGTATGGCGTTTTGCAGAAGGGTCAAAGCTCATTGAAACATAGCTTGAATTAAGTAACTATGGCAGAATCTGGTTAGACTGGGCCTTTAAATGCAGCAGAATGATATGGAATGAGATGTTTGAATTCTTTCTTACTTTTCTTCAAAGGAGTCCTAAAATGAAAATAAGCAGAGAGAAACCCTATAGCCCAGACCAGGCCTTTCCTGGCACACTATTTTTCAGGATGATATTAATGTACTGGAATATTTAAACTGTGATCAATTACATCAGCCTTCCCAAACTGGTCCTCTGGTTTTGCTAGGCTACAAAAGTCAGAAAAATTTAGTGTAGATTTATGCTACTTGGAAATTCTGGGAAATATATCCCAAAGGTGCTTTTTCAAGAGGCAACTGGACTTTTTTTTTCTTTGAAGACATTTTGCTTCTCATCCAAGAAGCTTCTTGGATGAGAAGCAAAACATCTTCAAAGAAAAACAAGAAAGTCCAGTTGCCTCTTGAAAAAGCACCTTTGGGACAACTATGACCTCAATGACTGAGAATCTCCATAGACATCTGGGAAATATAGTGTAATCCATCTGAAAGGCAACAGGTTAGAAAAGATAACCTTCTCATGTAGATGGAAACATTTTGTTCTATTTTACATGCCTTGGTGTTGTTTTTTTAATTATTAGATTATTCTGCTACATTCTGTAGACTGGCCATGGCTTGCCAAGGTTAACTGCATGCTACCCAACAGCCAATTCTAAACTCACAAATAAAAAGCTTGGGTTGGTTCTACTGATACTCAGCTTTAGAAAATTCAGAGGTTTAGCAACCTAATTGCCCAGCCTTCTGTAAGCTAGAGAATGTACAGTACAGTAGCTATATTATTGCCCTGTAAGGCTAAGTGAGTAAATTATAATTAGAAATGTCCTCAATGTTTGATTAGTCTTCATTCTGAAAATATTATGAAAAGCAGTAATCTTTATAAGATTGGTTTTATAGTAGTCTCAGTGATTCTAGATACTTTTGATAATGAAATTAAAATTTGGATTCTGTCTCAAGTTTGTCCTGCATTCAGGATTTGGTTTAATCCCATCTGCAGTCAATAAAATTAGTTTGAAGCTTGTTTGCTGCATAGCTATAAAACAGGAATTTTCCTGCAAAGATTCTCTAGTGCAGATAATCCTTGTGTTCAAATTATCTTCTCCTCAGTAATGATGTTATCTTTGAAGTGTCAGATTTCCTCCCACATATATTTACCCCAGAGCTTTTAATAGCAACTTGATTTATTGAAATTATAGGCAACTATTTGTGACAAGATTTGCCTGCTGATTGCTGCAGATCATACTGTTGTTAAAAGTAGAGGAAAATGTTAGATTTTTTCAAGCAATTAGTAACCCAGTGGCGTCTCCATTTACTCAGTACTCATGAATTTATGGCACAATCAAAGTGAATTCTGCTATTCTAAATAGTGCAATGCAGAAGATAATATTAACATGCATGTATCATATAGTGATCATTTTTTCCAGAGCTTGATTAATTATTTTCACAAGCATGTTTTAGATGGGATATATACTTGAGCTGAAGTTTAGGAATAGAAATTTCTGAAATAACCCCAAACTGTTCTTTGAGCCAAGCTTGATCTGGGGATTTTTTGACTGCATCCAGATAGCAGTTTTGGAAATGGTTTGCCACTGGCCTCTTCCAATTTCCTAATATTGTCTTAGCTAAAAATTTACGTTGAAAATTAGAAATAAGATAGAGTAATAGAACTGCATGGTTGATTACTCAGTGAGCTCACTGAGTCTCTGGAAAAGGATATCATGCTTCAAAACTGTTGCCAAGTTTTTGTTAAACATTTTATGGAAGGAAGATCCATACTTATCTGAATAACCACATTACCACAATACTCATAGTATCCCTTAATATTTGATCAGAACTCTAACTAATTGCAATTCTTTTTCTGATCTTAGACATATTTTTTCCTTTAAACCACAATTTTCCTTCAAGAGCCGATTTATAGTAGTAACGATGAGAAGTAGAATATGGTGGACCAAGAAGAGTTGAGATCCAAGTTCTCACTAGATATTGGAGTGTTTTGGGTGATATGGGTTATCAAAATCTCTCAGCCCCACTCACTTCATAGGATAGTTAGGAAAATGAAATATTTGGATTTGATTCCTGAAATATGCAAACCTAGCACTTAAAAGTTCTAAAAGCATGTGCATCCTTTCCTTAGATTGCATGGCTGCACAGCATAGTCCACTTAGAACTTCTAAAGAAGGAGTGGTATACAACATAATAAATAAGATTAGTTTTGTTAAGGAATAAGTAGTAAACACTGCACTAACATAGCCACTCTCTTATATATATATTTCTTTCGTATATGATCAATGTTAATATGAGTAGTAATGGGACAGATGAGAAGAACACACATTTCAGTTCTTAGCAATGTCAACCTTTCTCCATCAAAACATGTAGTCATGTAGGAAGACATTTTCTGTAAAGAATTCAATGCCACCAGCATAATATGAAAAGAAGTAGATGTTGCTCTATTATCTTAATGTGTCTTAACTTCCCATGTGCTCAAATGAGTTTAAACCAAAATCCTGTTGCTCATTATGACTTCAGAACAGTCATGGTCAATTTAGTGATCTTCAGATGTGGTTGGCTACAGCCACCTTGAAGTCTCAGAAAAAAGCTAAAAATAATCTTAGGCCTGAAGAATCAGGGAGCTGATGCAACTATAGAGTGAGAGAATACTCTATTCAGCAAAGTAAATTCTTTATATTGTAAGTTAAATAAAAACTAAACTTCAATCCAGAAATTCTTTTTATATATATGTGAGTGTGTGTGTTTATATGTATACTATACTGTTTATATGTGTATACACACACACACACACACACACACACACACACACACCGTTTCACTGAGCCCTTATTTGGCTGCTAATCTTTACAAGTATGTTGCAGAATTCTGTGTGTTGTGGACATGGGTAAAGATTATGGAAGATGACCTTAATAGAGATATGAAGGGTCTGTTGTCTAGGCAAAGGTTTCTGCATACAATATCTCCATCAAGGTTATCTTCCATACTCTCTACAATATTGTCAAAATACTTGTAGTTACTTTAGACCTAGTCTAGAGGTAAGAAAGCTGTGTTTCTCCAGGTGTTCTTGATCTTTATCGTCCCAAACCAATGGAATCCAAGACCTGGAGCCCAGCTATATCTGAAGATTCTCTTTGCAGCTAAGAAATTGTCACAACAATTGTTTCATACAAAAAGTGGCACACTGAAAAATCAAACTGTTTTGCCATAGTTTACTCAATTATTTTATAAATGAAGATTGAATGGAACCAATATATTTTGTTGACTTTCATTAAGGACGATTTGGGTTGCATTTCAATTTGCTCCTCAAATGTCTTTCTTTTTAGTCACCCCAGGGATAAAACATGATCCTTGATTTACAGACATCTTGAGAGGGTATGAAATTTGGGGAGGGGAATTGGGCTATGCTGGTTTTAATTGGAAAGATGGGAAAATGGAAAGAAATTGCATTGAATTTTTTGACAAACAAAACATCACATAAAACAATCACCATGCACAGCGCATAATACATTGATTCATTGAGCTCCTCCTTAAGTTGTTGGCCAAAAGCATTTCTCTGCATTTAAGCATGAATTTAATTTTCATGCATTGCTCATTTCCAACCTGTTTTACCCCAAATTTCCACTGTGATTATAAAAAATGTAATAATTCATCTCATATAAATAAGCTCCTTGCTAGTAGATTTCTGTTATTAAAAAATAAGCCAGGATCCAAATAACCATCTAAGAGCTTCTGCATACACAGCCAGATTATTCAGGGTTTTTTGTGACAGTGACTTACAGTTTTCACTTTAGGATGTCCAAATACAAAAGGGAAGATAAGATAGGCTAGAAGAAGCAAAGGAAACTGTTCCCACTCAAAAGTCTCTTACACAGGTGCCATTAAATATACAAAAGCCCTGCCCTGTTTTTGTCTCCTCTCCATATGATCCTAGAGAAATGTAGACACTTTGAAAATGGAATGGAATGGAATGGAATGGAAAATGGAATGGAAGAATAGAATAGAATAGAATAGAATAGAATAGAATAGAATAGAATAGAATAGAATAGAATAGCAGAGTTGGAAGGGACCTTGGAGGTCTTCTAGTCCAACCCCCCTGCTCAGGCAGGAAACCCTTTACCATTTCAGACAAATGGTTGTCCAATCTCTTCTTAAAAACTTCCAGTGTTGGAGCATTCACAACTTCTGGAGGCAAGTTGTTCCACTGATTAATTGTTCTAACTGTCAGGAAATTTCTCCTTAGTTCTAGGTTGCTTCTCTCCTTGATTAGTTTCCATCCATTGCTTCTTGCCCTGCCTTCAGGTGCTTTGGAAAATAGCTTGACTCCCTCTTCCCTGAGATATTGGAACATTGCTATCATGTCACCACTAATCCTTTTCATTAAGACAGACATACCCAATTCCAGCAACTGTTCTTTATATGTTTTATCCTCCAGTCCCCTAATCATCTTTGTTGCTCTTCTCTGCACTCTTTCTAGAGTCTCAACATCTTTTTTACATCGTGGCGACCAAAACTGGATGCAATATTCCAAGTGTGGCCTTACCAAGGCATTATAAAGTGGTATTAACACTTCACGTGATCTAGATTCTATCCCTCTGTTTATGCAGCCTAGAACTGTGTTGGCTTTTTTGGCAGCTGCTGCAAACTGCTGGCTCATATTTAAATGGTTGTCCACTAGGACTCCAAGATCCCTCTCACAGTTACTACTGTTGAGCAAGGTACCACATATACTGTACCTGTGCACTTGGTTTTTCTTGTCTAAATGTAAAACCTTACTTTTTTCACCATTGAATTTCATTTTGTTAGATAACACCCAATGTTCAAGTCTTTCAAGATCCTTCTGTATCTTAAGCCTATCTTCTGAAGTGTTTGGCTATTCCTGCCAGCTTGGTGTCGTCTGCAAATTTGATGAGTTCCCCATTTATCCCCTCATCCAAATCATTGATGAAGATGTTAAAGAATACAATCTTCTCAAGTATTGAGGTCAGGCTGATAGTTTCCTGGATCTAATTTTCCCCCTTTTTTGAAGATGGGAACTACATCAGCTCTTTTCCAGTGCTCTGGTAGTTCCTTGGTGCTCCAGGATCTTTGAAAGATATAGTTCAGTGGTTCTGAGATCATATCTGCCAGTTCCTTCAGGACCTTGGGTTGTAATCCATCTGGTTCTTGTGATTTGAACTCATCTAGGGTGGACAGGTGCTCTCTTACCATTTACTTGCCTATTTTAAGTTGTATTCCTAATCTGTTTTTTTACAGTACTGTTTTTGATAGGTTGGACTGTTTTTTTCCTTTTGTGTAAAGACAGATGCAAAAAATGAGTTAAGCAGTTCTGCTTTTTCCCCATTGCTTGTCATCTTCTTGCCACTTTCAACATCCTAACTACATCTAGTAGGAACATCTTTGGAAAGGCAGAATTGTGTACAGGTTCTACACTGACACTCCTTTTGCGATTGAAATTTTTGAGCATATTGAGAATATACTGTATTCTTTGTGTTAGATCTGTGCAGTCTTTAAAAAGATGCTTTGCAATGTATAAGAGCAGATATAAGTCACCTCTTCTTAAATAATTTACAGCAGCTGTACCTTGAAAAGTTCATGTCGCTGCCTTGGAATCTGCTCCTGGGGGTTGCATAAACAAAATGTTAAAAAGTTATGATATTTATGTAGTTACTTACCAAGCACATCTAAATTATATTAAAGTAGCCAAAATATCTTTACAATCCCCAAGGCATGTCACAACCTTTGAGCACCCCTAATGTTTAGAAATTGAATGTTGAAAAATTTGACATGCCCTAACAGGGGGTTAGACTAGAAGACCGCTAAGGTCCATTCCAATTCTGTTATTCTGTAATTCTGAAATGTTGCGTGTCCACGCACAGCACCTTTGCTTTCCTGGCAATCCCAGAGAAAGAGTATATTTGTATCTGTAGCATGCAGAAACAAGACCATCTTCTAATACAACCCCATGAGGTTGCAAACAACAAAGCCAATTCCAAAAGAAGTACTTTATACACCTCCCCATTCATGGTGAAGCATTATTTACATAAAAGTTGTTCGTGGAAATGTGAAACCAAGTATGTGACAAATCCCAACATGCAGTGCAACACTCTTTTGGTTAAGGAGATATAAGGCTGTACCATCAGGATTTAGAATAGTGGGAGAACAAGTCTAGCCATTGTATTGGAAATCTTAATAACAGGTGGAGAATCAATGATTGAAACTTTACTTAGGTCTGGGATGCCTTGTTGGGGAGCAATAATCGTTGCCTCATTTATGCAGTTGCCTTTACATGGAACTGCCCTACATGTAACTGTTAAAGCAGCAGTTCCCAATTTGACATTCTCCAGATACGTTGAGAGTTCCCACTTGGTATGGGAATAGTAGTCCCAACACATTTGGCAATTATAGTTTGTGATGTCTGTATTAAACAAAACCCTTATTGACAATTAAATAATTACTTTTAGGGAAACTTAAAACTGAATTTTGTCTTTAAACTTTCTGAGCAATACCATAGCAGTATCTGAAGATACAAATGACACAGCCAGGTGGATCCAGTAGCCCCATAAGTGGAAGTTTAGTTTTGGGATGCTTCTGCTGGAGGAAATGCACGAGATTCCAAATTTTTCATCCCTATAAAAAGCTGTTCTATCTATGGAAGTCAGCATGTAGGATTAGCAGAAGGAAGAAAAGCCACTCAGATATGCCTCTTCCACTTACTGTATATCAGCAAAATCTCCTTCGAATCTCAGTCCTTCTGGAATGGAGGGAACTTTTTCAGTTGTGAATGGAAACTAGTCGGTATTGTGAATACCTTCTAAGCAATTTATCCTATGAGATCTAATAGATTATGGTTAACTCTGCATTAATATTCATATGAAGGAAAGACTAGTTCTGAAAAACAACAGAAGAGGATGAAGAAGCAGAGAGTCTTGTAGATTTGACTGTCCACAAACTGAAAGGGTCCTTCCATATATAGAAAGCATTTATCCTTGTTTCTTATTGGAAACAAGCAAAGGACAGATAGTGTCTTGCAAATCCACTAACATTAGTGGAAAGGGAAATAAAGGAGAGTTTGAGGAAGTGTCAGAACAATTGTTTGTTCCCTTTATCATACAAAATGTTGTGTTGGTAAACACATGTAAAAGGAACAAGGTAGGATATGAGTGCTTATTGGTCAGAATGGCTTTATATCAGCACAGACTTCATATGCCTCTGGATATTTTTTTTAGAGAATATGAATAAAAGCATGATATTGCCCTCATATTTTGCTATGGGACTTTTATTTGGCACAAGTTTCGTTGTGGAAAAAGTATTGACCTAGAAAAGCTTTTGACCTGAACTTTATGTTCTCTTGTCCTTAGAGAATATATGAGAAGAAGAATTGTGGGAAACAAGCCAAAACATAGTTTTTATCACTGAGATATTTCAATAATAAAATTCATTACACTTTTAGGAAACAGACTGGATGAGGGTGGATTACTGCATGATGGGATATGTAGTCTCTGGACACAACAGTTCCATATTGAAGAGGACAACCTTGAGTCAAAAATTGGCATTGAGTGCACAAATACACATGAAAACTAAAGCTCAATAAGATTTAATTATTGCTGCCAAATAAAGTGAATAATTTAGTGAAAATCAGAATGAAAACTAATAAGAAAGCAAGTAGAAAGATACAGCACAAGTGAGCAATTAAACAACCCTCCTTCCTTTGGGCTTCTATTTTAATTGAGGTAGACAAGCTACTGGTCTAATGTAATAGAAGTCAGTATCTTTTATCCCTACATTTCTGTTTATTACAGTTAGCATTGCTACTAGGGTAATTTTGGGATATGTTGCATTTAGATGATTTATTGGTTTTATTTTATTAATTACTTTCGTGACAACTGGATAATAGTTAACTAGAAACCAATTTAGGTGAACTGTTATACAAGGCACAATAAATATGTTAGAATTTAAATATGTTAGTCCAACATATTCTCCAGCTACACAGGTTAAAGCTTTGGGGCTGGGTCCATTCTCTACAGCAGTTCCCCTCAGTTTGGTGCACACCAACTATGTGGGCCCCAGAATTCCCAGCAAATGACAAACTGAGAATTCTGAGTGCAAACTAAGCTTAAGGGTACCAGACTGGGGAAAGTTGCTTTGTACACTGGATGAAAAAAAAAAGGCACACTTGAACATACTTGTACATTTATAGATTGCAGCACCATAATATGCTGTCTATATCCGAGAGCTATCTGTAACTTTCCCAGTGCTATCTTTGAAGATATCATTTGGGAATTTTTGCTTCTGAATAATCAAATCGTTGAGTCTAATAAAAGAAGGAACTTTAAAAATATTAAGATGTTATTCAACACTCTTCTCGATAACCATCAGTGGAAAGTTAATTTCTGCAGTATGTAGAAAATTAACCATAGTCACAATGATAAGTGATTTTTCAAATAGTTTCTCTTTCATCACACAAAGATTCATAGATTTGTAGCTTGGTGTAATGTAAATACACTTTTTATAACTTAATTCTCTAACACAAATCATTTTTGCAAGAGTGGTGAATATCTGTAGCTCGGGTGTAGGATGAGGGTGAAGGTTCGTTTTCCGAACATTTCATTACCAGGCTAGGTAACATCTTCAGTGGAATTTAGGGAATCCATCGCCTAAACTCTACTGAAAATGTTACCTAGCCTGGTAACAAAACGTTCAGAGACAAGCCCACAAGCTCGCAGAACGAACCTTCACCCTCACAAATCATTTTATAATAAAGTAGAAAAGCATTTACTATCATAAAATTGAGTATCTTTAGCTTTTCTGATTTCAGTAGGAGCCAAGGTGTGCTTAAGATAATAATGCTAAACTTACTTATTTGGTGTCCATTTAGACTACCTTCTGATTGTTGTTATACTCTTTCTGCAAGTCTCAGATTATAAAGTGCTATAGTAGTTAGATTATGCCCTTTTAGTTTGCTTACTTAGCAGCAGTTTTTAAACAGTTATTTAAAAAAAATTAGCATAATTTGATTAGGAGGATTTTCAGAAGGCGCAGCAGTCTATTTTTTGCTTCCCATGAAGCTTTTCTTTTATTCTAAATTATTTTTCCTTTAGTTTGTAAGTTCATTAAATAATGTAAGTAGCAAAACAATGAATGCTAACACCTTTTCTGCTATGCAGTTATATATAACTGGTAATGCTTGCTTAGTCCTTAGAAAGTAACCACAAAATAGAACAGCATTATGTTTCCTCCCCGTCCCCAATTAAAAGCAGACACAAATTATCATTCTCATTAGCTCACAAACATATGCTGCAGCCCATCAATTATATATTATTTTAAAGCTTACCTAATGTAGTTTAGCTAACATTTTAGAAATATATATTATTTCTAAATCCATGTGCCTGTTGAAATCTCATTATCTCAGATGATACTGAAAGACTGTCATGAAACAGTATCATGTATTACATACAGACATTATTTTAATGCAATAAACATGTGATTTTTAAGGTTCTCTTAACAAACACACATGTTTATTTTTTGCTAAAACATGTTTCTGTAAGTGTCACACCTATCTTTTGCAAGTATTTTATCTTTGGTTTTCCAATCATGAGGTTCAAAATGTTATCTCAATATTTATTTGATAAAAGGCCAACAATGCAAACAATTGACATGGTGCTGCTGTAGCTTTTGTTTTCTATAACAAATCGCATCCAATTCTGTAGAACTGTAAAACATGGGTGTGCCACTGAAACATGCATTTTTATATTTTTGCTCCTTATGAACCAGATAACACATGAGATGCAATGGAAATTTCCCCACTTGTAGCAATTTTTGAACTGTATTTCTCCTAAGCATGGAAGTAAATGGTTGCTAGATTTTTCAAGATGCCTTAGTATTGGTAGAGACTGCATCTCATGTGGGATGTATCTGGAGTTTTATTATTTGTTTTATAGTGTCATTTCAATGTAATGTGCTGTTCTTTGTGTCTTTGTTGTCTCTTTTTTTTCTTTGTCCCCCCAACAGCATTTTGTCCCGCACAGGGAAGAAGGAGAATCAAGATGCCTCCAATTTGACAGTGCCCATGACCATGTGTCTTTTTCCTGTGCCATTCCCACTCACCCCATCTCTAAGACCACAGGTCAGTTCCATCAACCCTACTGTTACTCGCTCCCTCCTTTACAGCGTCCTGCGAGATGCTCCTACTGAACGAGGCCAACAAAGTCGGGATGCTCAGTTATCTGACTACCCATCATTGGACTATCAAGGACTATACGTGACATTGGTGACTCTGCTGGATCTAGTTCCTTTGCTACAACATGGTCAGCATGGTGAGTGGATTCTTCTTATACTCAACATGATACATAAAGATTGTAGGCATGGGCAGGCATATTTCAAAATATCTCCAAATCAGATGCCTTCAGATGTATTTGGACTAAAGTGGCCATCTTCCCAGTCTACAGCCTATTAACCATACTACCTCTTATTATGGATTTTTTGTAGTCTAGCTAAAGTTTGGGAGGGGAAGGTTGGCTTAATATTAATTTGTAAAATTTAAGTCATTGTTAATTGCCACAGATAAAAATGTGTGTGTGTGTGAGTACATAATCGCATATGGACACACAGTATTTTATATATCGAATTCAGAAATGGCTTGTCGGGGTTTCTTTTTATAAGCTATATTAAGCTTATTTTGGATCTTACATTAATATTTTGTCTTAATAAGGTAAGAAATTATGTAACTGATTTTTGGTAATAATAATTTGAGTCTCAGTAGATTGACAAAAATATTAAATAAGTGACCTGGAAGCTTCAGGGTTTCCATATCTGCACCTGGAATAAAAAATAAGCAGCACATATAATATTAATTCCTGTATGTATACAATATATATAGCAATATTTGCAAACTTTGAAGCATGCAGTGTTCTCCATGTATTTTTTGTCATTATTTCTTTTGTGTGAAAAGTGTGTGTATCAGCTCACATGTATTCTTCTTACCACATGATCTGAATTCCTATTCATTGATTCCTAAATATAACCAACATTAATGACAATATATAAAACATTTTAAATAGTGAGATCACTTTAAATAGCTTGTATATGTGTGTGTGTGTGTGTGTGTGTGTGTGTGTGTTTGTGTGTGTGTGTGATATGTATTGCAGTTGGGAAAATGGA
>QLTV01002564.1:496065-508763 GCA_003457575.1 Thermophis baileyi
TATATATATATTTGATGCATCAGATCAATGTGTGACAGAAGCATAGCAGTATATTAATTGTTTTCAGTGTAAATTTACATTCTGTCTTGTTTACTGAGGACATGATGAAACAAAGATTTTTGTGGTAATTGGTACAAGTGCTATAACCGAATTGAAACCCATTTTGAAATATTAGGATCATATTTAGCTGCACGTCCAGAAATCTCATGGACTAAAAGTTTCTTAGATATTACAGTATTGTAGAACGTGGCTGTGTTGCAGCCAACACTAGATAGGTTCATGATCTACTAATTTCAATTGGATCAACTTAGTGATTAAAATCAATCATAGATACTCCAGGTGTAGAATTGCTCCTAGTTTCAGAATATTTGGTCCTTTCCAGATTAATGTTGCGACCTTCAATTTAGCACAAAGTGTTATCAAATGAGTTAGCGGGAAATATCCTTAAGTACCAGGAGTTCCACATAAGAAAGTTGGATCCCATCATCAGCTTTCAGAGACAGTCCAAGGATCTTCTGGATATGAATTGTTTCTTATCAGTTTTTGGAAGTGCAAGGATAACAGTGCATGAGGTGATGATACAAAGTGGGCACACACAAGGTTTTAAGGAATTTTCCTGTTCTTTGGTGGGGGTGTTAGTTTTGGTTTTAGGGCATAAACTCTAATTTCTTGCCACTTATTGTACCTTCTAACAATGTACTTAGAGGGTGCTCCATGGGTGGTTAAACAACCTCAGATTTTTTTCTTTTTAGTAGGTAATGATAGACCAGGCAGTGTAGACTATTGAACGTAATGTTTCGACTCTAGTTTTTCCCCCATCATCTTCCTTCCCATTTCAATCCTTTTACCTCTTCTGCTAAACCTGATTAACTCATAAGGACATAAAATAGGAAAAGCCCTTTCACACAGTGATTGCAATTGTGTATTCATATTGTTTGTTCTTTGTGCCTCTGACAGATCTTGGACAGTCCATTTTTTATACTACTACATGTTTGCTACCTTTTCTCAATGATGACATCTTGAGTACTTTACCGTACACAATGATCTCTACTTTAGCTACATTCCCACCGTTTCTGCACAAAGATATCATAGAGTATCTCAGCACATCATTCTTGCCCATGGCAATATGTAAGTACCGTAAATTTGGTTAATTTGTATTTGCATGTAAGTAAATCTGGCTTCACTTGTGAAGGAGAATAGCATATTCTGCTTTGGAGGGTTGATTTTTAGAATACCCAAAGAGCTATGAATGAATTGGCCAAAGGATTCAAAAGTATTTATTTATTTATAAAATTTATCGGGCACCCATCTTATCATAAGGTGCCTCTGGGTGGTATACATTCATAAAAATATATGTACATTAAAACATAAATAAATTAAAGCCAAAGTTTAAAATCTAAATACATGTGGGGTGGGCCGGGAGATGGAATGTAGGGAGGTAGGATCTGCTGTTAATCAATCACCTCCAGTGTGCTGTTCCCCCATTGGGGCCCAAGGCCAACTGGCAGAGCCAGGTCTTTAGGCCCTTACGAAAGGATAGGAGGGTTGGGGCCAACCTCACATCGGGGGGGGGGGGCAAGATGTTACAGGGGGCAGGAGCAACAGCAGAGAAGGCCCTCCTCCTGGACCCTGAATTCAAAAGTATTCCTTGTACTTCTTAGCTTCCAGCTTTTGTTTTTAATAATTAAGGACTGCAGATGGATGATTCTAGGCAAACAGAAAATAGTTTTCGCACAAGCCTATTTAAGGCCTTTTGAATCTCTTAATGCTGTGAACATCCCCATGGGGATTCCACTATTTCCACATGCCACTGGATTGGGCCTATTTTGCACTGATATGCAAAATCCTTTTTCAAGAAAATAAAATTCAAAAAAGACAATGCATTTAGGGTTAATATAAGAGCTGGTACTTTAATCGATAAGAAATCTGGTAGCCATTCCCAAAACAATCAACAAATTCAGTCTGCCCTTCTCTCACAAAAGAGAGAAATTAATATCAAAAGAGCAGGAGAAAACAAATCAAAACTTTCATACCCTAATTTGTCTAGATAGTTGTTTCTCATTTGAAGGTAGAGTACTTGCCAAAATTTTGGCATTGTTACTTTTTCCCAATACATCTTATTAAACAGATTTCTGACATATTTTTTTTTTCTTGAGGTTTACAGTATTCAGACCGGGTTGCTTGCTGCAAAACAAGTTTCATGTTAACACTTTAGGAATGGGGAGCCCAATCTGATTGCTGTGAACAGTTTCTTTGATGCCCAATGGATACTTTTCCATTTTAAAAAGACTTTTCATTAAAAAAAAGAAGGTGACGTGAATTAAATTTAAGTTGCATCCCCAGAGGCCCCATTAATATTGGAAAATACAGGGTAATTGAAATCCAATGCTTGTTTGGAAGTATGCCCTAATATAGCAATAATATATTAATTGCACGTGTATTTTATCCAGAGATCATATCAGAATACTACTGGGAGAACTTTATTTCTCTTTTTAAATGTCCTCTCCTCAAATGTTTGATTTTCTATTCCTTGTTTTGTATTCACCAGAATAAGCTATTTGCAATGTTTGAACAATATATGTATCTCCCAAATCATGTAGCTTTTAGGTTTCTGTGAGAATCTTCCAGAACTTCTCACCTCCATCAAAACTCTTAACAATGCATTTTTCAAAGAAAAACACCTGAAATAATTGGCTTGTGAGTCTCTGGATGGCTGGGAAGATGGTTTGCCTCAAATTTGTCTACCCTTGAGCTATATAATTTTCCACTCCCCCTTTATTCTCCCTACATTATTGTGACTTGGATAAAAATTGTTATTCTTTTGTTATGTGAAGCTCCATATTTACTATACTATACTATACTATACTATACTATACTATACTATACTATACTATACTATACTATACTATACCTGTACACATACATATACATATACATATACATATACATATACATATACATATACATATACATATACATATACATATACATATACATATACATATACATATACATATACATATACATATACATATACATATAACTGATCTGAGAGTCCTATAAAACAGTGTGTGTGTGTGTGTGTGTGTGTGTGTGTGTTTGTGTGTACATATATACATATACATATACATCATATACATCATATACATCTACACACACACACACACACACACACACACACACACACACATATATTGAGGTTGCTATAGAAATAAGCAGACTTTAAAATTGGGTGGGAATATCAAGAATGAAGCTGAGAAAGAGAAAGCCATAGAATTTGTATTGCTAGTATGGTGGGCAGGTATCCTATTTTCCTGAGAAGGATCTTCTATCTAAAGCAGGGGTTCCCAACCGGGGTGCTTGCAACCCCACTAGGTGCAGGATGGAATTTCCAGGGCTACAACAAAGATAGTTTGTGTCCCTTGCGAGATGGAATTTCAGACAAAGAGTACCTTGTGTCCTTAGTGATGAATCACAAGTCACAATTTCTTTTATAGGGAGTTCAAACATTGATCAAATATTTCCTAGGGATGTGGGGTATAGAAAAGATTGGGAACCACTGCTAAATGTTTGTTCGAGGATAGAAATTCTTACTAAAGTCTGTTCAGTTCCACTCTGGTTTAGAGAAAGAAATGTAAGAAGAAAAATCTCAGGTGTGAAGTTGCCTTTTCCATCTTTGTAGTAACTTCAGTCACTATGGCCTAAACATGTATTTTTTAACTGTATCTATTTTCTAAAAAGTACAGAATCGATTCAAAAAGGAATATTTGTTTAATTGCTGCCATTTATTTTTGGCTACTTCCATCTATTGGTGGACATAGCATTGTTCAGTTCAGATGCAGAAGTAGCACACCATTGTTAGAATGTACATCTTCACATTTTAAAAAGCTGAAAATATTTTCAGAAATCAGCTTTCCTATGATATAATATATGTGTAGATTGCAATATCTAAAAACTGCAATGGGTCTTTGACATTTTAAAGAAATAACTGGAACATTTGTGAGTATTTTGCTCCAATTAGTTTTATTTTATTTTCATGGTATGGATTCTTCATTGGTTTAATCAAAGAATCATGAGTGTACCTTTCTCCTAGTTAAGCAAAGAAAAATCTCCAGATTTTAAAGTATTTCAAGCATTTTAGAATTCCAGTTTGAGCTACAGTATATATGTGTAATAGGTAGAACTGTGTTCCTGTATCAAAGAAGTAACTTTAGCATCATGGTCTTATCCTGAGAGGGATATGGGTAGTTCCAAAATTCATTAATTAAAGGAATGGACATATAAAAAGGGGAAAACAGCAAAAACCAGCCAGACAACTTTACCAACATAGCTGAAGGGCTAGAGATTAATGTTCTGTGGGGAAGGGGCACAGAGCAAAGTATCTTGCAAAGTCTGCTGAATACTACTAATTTTTTTTTTTTAAATTCACTACAGCTTCTGTCATGTTTGTCAAGTTGAAAAAAAAAAGATCTCTATAAGCATTTCATTTTGGGAGTAACAATATGCTCTGACAATGTATTCAAAATAAGACCCAAACTTCTTGCAGGTCTTGGCAACAAGATTTAAATTGTGTGACATATTTTATAATCAGATTCAATTGTGGCTGATCTTGAGCTGAGCAAAATGGACTCTGCTGGGCACTTGAATATGAGTATGAATATATACCAGATCTATTGGATAGTTGAGGAAATCCTGTTGAAAGAAAACACATTACTTCTGAAAAAAACAGTACAGTTTTTTTTAAACGTATGTGGACATCCAAGTTATCAGAAATTGAGCATAATTTTAAAATATTGTATCTTTATTGAATATAGGAGAGGCAGGGAAAATGAATTTAAAGTACAGGTGGTCCTTGACTTACAACAGTTCATTTAGTGACCATTCAAAGTTACAATAGCACCAAAAAAAGTGACTTATGACCCTTTTTCATACTTATGACTATTGCAGCATCCCCTTGGTCATTCTGATGCTTGGAACTAGTTTATATTTATGATGGTCTTGGAGTGTCTTGGGGTCGTATAATCACCTTTTGGGACCTTCTGACAAGCAAAGTCAATGGAAAAGATTCACTTAACCATGTTACTAACTTAACAACTGCATTGATTCATTTAACAACTGTGGCACGAAAGGTTGTAAAATGGGGAAAAACTCACTTAACAAATGTCTCCCTTAGCAACAGAAATTTTGGGCTCAATTGTGGTTGTAAGTTGAGGACTATCTGTATATATACTTCTGTACCAGGGGGCATCTACCGCAGTAAACCGAGTGCACTATGTGGAAGAACTCTCCAGAGAGACATGAAAAGAAATAAGAATCTTGAACATTCCTCTAGCACAGCGGTTCTCAACCTGTGGGTCGCGACTCCTTTGGGGGTCGAACGACCCTTTCACAGGGATCGCCTAAGCGCGCACTAGCCCGCCACGCCCCCTTTGTCACCGCATCGTGCGTGGGGTGGGGGCGGGGCGGGGGTCGCGGCGGCGGGGCGGGGGTCACGGCATTAGGAAGGTTGAGAACCACTGCTCTAGCAAACACTATGTTTAAGGGAAGAACTATTTTCTCTGCAATCCATGATAACAATTCTACTATTCCCCAGAGTAAAAGCAGAATTAGAAGAGATGCTTCTATTGGGGCAATTGAAATGATCATTAAACCAACAAACTGATATCCATATTCACTCACCAAGAAAAGTGATTTTCATTGCTTGATTAAGATGGAGTGAGCCCAGATACAAAGAAAGTGAAAACAAATTTTTGAAAGACCTGTAATTCCACTGCTGTCATTCTTCAATGACAAGTGGGATATTGTGATACTAGCAACTATGGAATTGGGAGAGTATTTCTTTAAGATCCTAAAGGTAAGCTGAAGCCAGTAGCCTATTCTTCCAAAATATTCATGGATCCAGAAAAATTGCCTGATTTCAGAAAGACTTTATTGCAAAAGGATAGATGTTTGAACAGTTCTCAAATGTGCGTGTATGTGTGGATAGACAGACAGACAGACAGACAGACAGATTTGGAGTGGGTATCACTGAGATGTCAGAAGTCTTTTCTTCCAGTTATGAGGCAGCAAATTCTTACTGCATAGAGTGATTTTTTTAAACACATGAAGATACATTTCTAGCTCTATTAAGTTATAAAACAAATCTCATTCCTGAAATCAAGTATACATGAGGAGAACTGACTTTAGGTCAACAGCTTCCACCCCTAATTCCAACCTTGGAAGCAAACTGGCACACTCCCGGACTTGATTTCAAGGAAGTCCATGCAATGGATACAAAGAGAAGAACAAGCATGGTGTCAGGGTTCCAAGTAACAGACCCAAAGAAGCCCTGTGGCAGCCCTGAAGCCATTTTGGGAGCATCTTCAGGGCTGCCACATGGGTTAACTAGAGAATAAGGAAAAACAGGCAAAGACCGTAAGCCTTGTCTCCCGCAGGTATATTTAGTAGTTACTGTAACTATAGTTAATTTTATTTAATCTAAGGCAGCTTATGTGGAACAAAGATCAGGAAATTGATCTGCTACCCATTCTGATATACCTAAGCCACATAGTTGATTGTGGCTTATTGTAGAAGTCACATCATTGCCTATCAGTCATTTAACATAATCAAGCAACAAAAGTCTGGACATTGTTGAGAATGAGGTTCAGAAAACGTGGAAAAGGCACATCAATGGCAAATGTTGACATTCTTCTACCCAGCCAGGTATGAGAATAGTAACTTCTTGACTTAGCTATTATTTGGTAGGAGTTTGAGAATAATCTTGGACTGCCCTGCAGGCTTGAAGAAGACTCTCTTGGGTCAATAGTATTGGCATTTTCTCATTTGTGCCTAACCACATGAAAGACATATCCTGGCAGCCTTTTTTCTATTGTGCCCTCATGATTTTACCTTCATCCCATGAGTGACAGATCTAAGTTGTCCTTGTTTGTATCAACTGTCCTCTTTATTTAGATGCCGTTTAAAGGAAGACTGAAATTGTATAAAGTTTATTAGATTTGTCAGCTTGGAGGGAAATCAGGTGATGATTTGAAATGGGCAGGCTAAAAATTGCAGTTAGGGACAATAGATTTCATGTTGGTATAGTTGGTATAGTTTTCTGCCAGCTGAAGAATGAATGGCTAGTGCTAATTCAGCAATGTTGAAAGGCCTTCTGTATGCCACAATAAAATGGGAGAATTCAGATACATAAATAAAGTAGACCATTTGAATAATACAGGAACAACAGAGAAAGATATTACAGGTAGTCCTCGACTTACGATCACAGTTGAGCCCAAAATTTCTATTGTTAAGTGAGACATTAGTTAAATGAATTTTGTCCTATTTTACGACTTTTCTTGCCACAGTTGTTAAGTGAATCACTGCAGTTGATAAGTTAGTAACTCGGTTGTTAAGTGAATCAGGCTTCCCTGTTGACTTTGCTTGTCAAAAGGTCGCAAAAGATGATCACATGACCTTGGCACACTGCAATGGTCATAAGTATGAGCCAGTTGCCAAGCATCTGAATTTTGATCACATGATCATGGGGATGCTACAAACGTTGTAACGGTGAAAAATGATCATAAGTCACTTTTTTCATTGCCCTTGTCACTGTTGTAAGTTGAGGACTACCTGTATAGGATAAGGTATTAATTCCATATTTGAATGAACCGCTTATGAGACAATTTATATTGCTAACTGCTAATATTTTCTCTTGTTTTCTTTGAAGTGGGCTCTTCAAGGAGAGAAGGGGTACCGGCTCATGTTAATCTTTCTGCATCTTCAATGCTAATGATCGCAATGCAGTATACGACCAATCCTGGTATGTACTAGCTGCCATGGCTGTTTCTTGTAGGAGCAGAACTATGTGAGAGTGCTTTTAATCCCTCTCACTGTGTGCTTATTTTTAAAAGGAATTGAAAATGGCTCTTTTAACATATCTAAGCCCAGTGCCTGAAGTAGCTATTTTGGTGCTAATTAATTTCACAATGATGCAAAGGTACATATAAAGATCTGGAAACAGGACCATAAGCTCTATTTTAACACCAGGAAATGGGACAGGTTTTTTTTTAATCACAATTTCTTTAGTGATAATTGTTAACAACTCTGAAGTTCATATTAAATTTAGATTAAAAGGTGTTGATTGCTTCATATTTCACATTTGGTAAAGTTCGTAATGATAAGGCCTGCTTGGAAACAGATAAATTTTGCCTCCTTCTGTTTAATAAATTGATTACAGGTAAAGAGAAACAGAAGAATGGTTACATTAGTTATAATAAGTGGTTCATGTGGGTATCTATTCAGTTATTATCTATGGTGGGCTTTTAAAGAAAAAAAAATAACTGAGTCTAATGTTTAATTAATGAAATTTTCCATTATTATGTGGATATGCTGTTGAAAAGAGGGAAAATGATCAATTGATCTTTGTGTATTAAGTAGCTGATTACAGATGTCCCTCCTGATAAAAAGAAGACAGTGCCATTACACAATGGTTAGCAGCAAAGCATTCAGACTATAGCAAGGTCTGCTATGGTAAAATAATGCTTGGTTATTTTGGAAATGGCCTGCTTTATTTGTTCTCCGGGGATGCACTAAAATCTTTGGGGGGATTCAGGTTGCTAACTTTTGTTCTAATTGGATAGTGATTATCCAATTTGACCTTTGAAATCTCTCAAGCTATTTGATTTGCCAGAAAGTTAGTAATTAAACAATAAATACAGTATTTGTCATTTAATGAGATTTGCTTCTGTCTCTTCTTTCCCAGTGTATCACTGTCAGTTACTGGAATGTCTTATGAAACACAAACAGGAAGTATGGAAAGTAAGTTTGGGACCAGATGGCTTTTAAGGAAACAGTACTGTATGGTGATTAATAAGTTAGTAACTTTGAATTACTAAATCATTTTGAAACTGCACTTCTAATTCCTTTCCTGACGTTACAGAATACAGATCCATTGTAGAATGACATAAATTTATGCATGTATTTTCCCTGTTTTAGACTTTTCACTGAAATTCTAGGTAAACATAAAGAGAAATATGGAGAAGAAACATTGATTCAGTCTTTTAGAAGAACCATGTATGCTAAGAGCAAGCTTCTCTTCCATCTGCTGTCCCTCCACCCACCATTGCCTGACTGTCTCTGGGCTTTTCCCCATGATTCTTTCTGACCATTTGGACTCGCTTGTTCTCACAGTATTAGTGGATTACAGATACTCCATCAATTTATCACCAGCTCTATTGTGATCATATGAATCTGCAGCAAACTTAGCCCTTGAAGAATTTCTTGGCAATCCATTCCACCATTAATGGGAACTCCTGCCTTATCCTGCCTCCTGCCTCCTTTGCCTTAGCATTAATTGGGCAACATTTTTTCCCCAGTCAACCCATATTCCTGGAACTTAATAGAGATGTTGGGTCCTTTAGCCTGGCTTTTTGATGGATCATCTCTTTGATGATTTGGAGGCACCTTGCTCCTTAAATCTAAGTTTCTATTCCCCTGTTGCTGTGGTATATAAGCATGAAAACAATAACAATAGATTCAAAAGCGGAAGTAGTCAGTGAATGGATTTCTATAGGTAGATCAGAGTAGAGTTTTGGTAATTTCAATGGTAATTAATTTTATTTAAATCTTTGGGGGATGGAGTATTCTCAGGAAAGAGACAACATTGTGTACATAACTATTTAAAGAAATAAGTTCTATGTACTGACCAGTATGTAGAGTACTATACAGGATTTCAATGCTATGCATGTCTACTCAACTCATATGTGCCACTGAGTTCAGTGAGGCTTATTCCTTAGTCTAACTGCCTGCAAGTCTTGGGAAGGATCATTGAATTGCTAATTGTTTTCACTTTTCTATTACTTGTGTCTCACTGCACCTGTAAAGGCTGCCGTTGCCTGAATTTAAACGTGTTGCACCCTCTGACTTCCTCTAGGATTTGCTATATGTAATAGCATATGGTCCATCTCAAGTAAAGCCACCTGCAGTCCAAATGCTTTTCCACTACTGGCCCAACTTAAAACCTCCCGGGGCAATAAGTGAATATCGAGGACTACAGTATACGGGTAACTGAGATCATCAAACTATGCATTAATGCTAATACAATGTATTGGCAGAAGTTATCAATAATGTCACTGAGATATAGTTGTTTTTTTTAAGCATTGACTCATCTGTATAAAATGTTCATCACCCTGTAATGAGCTCTGGATTAGAACTTTTGAAATTGAAAAATGGGGAAAATAGAGACAATTTTCTCTAATTTTTCCTAATTAGGAAAGCAGTTCTAGTTGTTTCCAAACTAGAAAAGTAGTTAAATGCTGTCAAAAAGTAGGGCGTAAGTTCTTCTATAAGCATATGATGTTTAACCTTATGATGCATGGGAAAAAGATTGAACTGACAATTGAACTCAGTCTGTTAGTACATAGTTCTGCATTTTGAAGCTAGAATTTTTTTTCTAGCTTTAAAATGTAGAACTATGTACTAACAGACTGAGTTGTCGCTTTATGTTCTGATGATAGATTTACCATGAATTTCCATTTTTACTCTGACTACTTTAATTCTGTGATGAATTATGTATCCATTGGATTGCAAAAGTAATTAGCATGGATGTGTGAACCAGGCCTTAAAAATACTTTATACTATGATTTTGTGAAGATATGCAGAATGATAAACAATACTTCACATTTAACATTTAAGAAAATGTTTTATAGATATGTCCTATCTAAATTCCAACCCCAATGATTTAATCTCTGGATTCTCAGAGTTCTTTTTTATAAACAGCCTGGCATACTTTAAATGGCATTATTGGATGTTGAATCTTAATTGATAATTCAATACATTATTTTATTATGCTTCACTGTATTTGCCAGAGCTGGGCTAACATCCCATGGTTAAATATTTGAGGCATGAAACTGATACATTATCAGCTGAAATTCCTTCAGATGATATTGATGGTTTCATATAATGCTGAATTTTACCTGTATTTAGCTTTTAGTAAACCTGTGCAACTTTATCCATGACGGCTTTATTTTTCAGCATGGAATCCCATTCATTGTCAGCACATTGAATGCCATAATGCAATTAACAAGCCAGCTGTGAAGGTAATGAACACTTCTGTATCCTGTAAAACATGCCCTGTGAGTAACCATTTCTGCCTTATCCCAGCTGTTCATGGCATAATAAGGTCATTAAAAACAGAATGGAAGGTCATTGTTTACCACTCAAACTATGGTATTGCCAAGTATAACCATGGTAATCCCATTATAAAATTCCTGATAAATCCCTCTTTTCTATAAAGAGATTGTGAAAATGATTATTTTGTCCAAGTCCATTTTTTGTTCCTAAAAATTCTACAAATAGTTCTGTAGTGACCACACAACTTTAGTGATCACAGTTGGAATTAACAACCTTGTACTATACTTCTATACTAAGTAGTATTGTTTTCCCTCAACAAAGACACTTATTTCTCCCTCCCATGTCCTTTGCACACAAAAACCAGAAGTCTAATGAGAGTGCAGAAAAGCATGACCAAAGAAAGAAAGTCCCAAACTACTTTTGCTATAGAACTGGAGTTTTAAAAAACAGTAACAAGAGCTGTGGTGGTATAGTGGTTAGAATGCAGTATTGCAGGCTAATTTTGTCGACTGCCAGCAGTTCAATCCTGTCCAGTTCAAGGTTGACTCAGCCTTCCATCCTTTCAAAGTCAGTAAAATGAGGAACCAGATTATTGGGGGCAATATCCTGACATTGTAAACTGATTAGAGAGGGCTGTAAAGTACTATGAAGTTATATATAAGTCTAAGTGCTATTGCTAGTATTATTGCTAACTATAAATCCAACACTCCATTTTGGATAGAGTAATGGGTATAATTTATTCAAAGTTACACTGGCTATGAAAAGTAAATCATAGTCCCTCGGGAGTTGGGCGGCATAGAAATTTAAATAATAAATAAATAATAAATAAATAAATCCATATTCTCTCTACTGCAGTTGTGTTTTGTGGTCTTTAGTATCTGAATGCTTGTGATGCTGATGACAAGAGTTATATGTCTGATGCTTATGAACTGATATTTTAACTTTCGAACCAAATTTTAATTGAAAGCTAAAAATACGAGTTTATGATAATGAGAGTAGAATTACTCTATACAAAGTTTTATAGACTGAATCCTTATGGTAAATGTTGTTCCCACCTGTAATCCTAGTATGTAAATGCTAAATATTTTGTGAATAGGAGAAGAATTCAACCCACAGATTCTAGTTTGAGTAACACACCACTATAAGGAGTAAGGAATGATACATTTCATACATCACACTTAACTATGATTTTATTAATTATGTTTTATTGACCCACAATTGGCTGGGAATACAGACATTAAATGAAGCTGTGAACCATCCTTTATAAAGGCACATGGAATGTGTTAAATAGACTACATTATAGCATATTGGCATAACGTGCTGTGCAACTCAGACTGGCAAGCAAAGTCATATTCTCTTTTGATAGTTTAAATAACAGTATGCTCTTTTTTCCCCCAGACCAGTTTTATTTGCATATTAGTTTGCTTGCTGAATCTCAAAATGTGCCAGACTACCTTATCACAAATTATGACATTATTTCTTAATATCTTCTTTACTGAATCAGTGCTGCAAAATATATCAAACAAGCATTCAAAATAATAATAATAATAATAATAATAATAATAATAATAATAATAATAATAATAATA
>QLTV01002564.1:508886-522326 GCA_003457575.1 Thermophis baileyi
TAATAATAATAATACAGCCCATTTGTGCCATTGTCAGTCATCACAAGTAATCGTTTCTCCATAGTCAAGCGCTAAGGTAAAAAGGAAATCCAGGACCTATAATTTTAATTTCTTTCATTCAAAATATACCTGTCCTCTAATGAGGCTTCATGTAGGGAGGGTGCTTTTGGGGAATGAGAAACTAATTCCATGCTTCCTGTGTATTTCAGATGTGCGTAGACCCTTCTTTATCTGTGGCTTTGGGTGATAAACCACCCCCTCTCTATCTTTGTGAAGAATGCAGCCAAAGGATTGCAGGGTCAGTAAATCAAGAGATGCACGTGTGCGTGCACGCACGCGCACGCACACACACACACACACACACACACACACCGAGAGAGAGAGAGAGAGAGAGAGAGAGAGTGAGAGAGAGAAAACTGGAGATAAACTTAAGAGATATTTCTTTTAAAAAGTTGTGTTAAACTTTGGAGCCTGATTACGGTAAGTTAAAGTGACACTGAAATAGAAAGCAAGCAGAAAAAAACAACTACTTAATTTACAGGTCTGTGCAAATACAACAGTTTGATTTTCTAAGTTGAATAAAAAAATTACATTTGCTTTATTAAGTCACACAGTCCATTTGACACTGCAGGAAATATAAATAAAAACAGAGCTGGGAGTAGTGTCCATGTCCTGACTGCAATTAAGCAAAAAGAATTAAGATTCAAAGATATAAGGAGGTAAAGATGTGTGATAGAAGGAGTCAGGATTTTCCAAGTATTTAAAAAAAAAATTGTCCTGCTGGATGCCTCTATATGATATAGTTGGCTAGACAATTTTTGATCTCAGTCTTTAGTAAAATCTATATATTATTACAACTCTTATGTCTAACTTTTAACTCGGTGAAACAGTGTATCATGGGCAACAATTTTTGTACCAAGATACCTCACATGGGCTAACTTTGAGAATGTGTCTAAAATTGAGGACCCAGGACTCATGTGTGGTAGACACTTGGCAAATTTGTGGTTGCTTCAGTGCTGCCATGCTGTCACATGGATCTGTAGCAGAGATGGGAAACCCATATCACCAAAGTCATATATTGTCTTTGATCTAAGTTCAAGCATCAGTTAGCTACTACTGTTTATAGAATCTCTGAAAATAAATCCAACCATCATTCAGCTGGTTGTAACAGTACATGTGGATGGGCTTTATCAGTGGCTGAGTGGCATTAGAAGTCACAAGTCAAAAAGGGTGAAGAAAGGGAGAGGGGAGAAGTGACCTTTCTACGTACTTTAAGGTCTGGCTCTTCCTGCTGTTGCCTTCAGTTTAGCCCTTATCTAGCACTGTTATATTCCCTGAAGCAGGGGTGGGTTCTAACTTACCTCGCTGTCGGTTCGCTTCCTCCCGTGCCGCGTGGCATGCGCAGTGCCGAAAAATCCAAAAAAATCCCCCCCAAAAAGCCAAAAACAAGATGGCGACGCATGCGCAGTGCCGGAAACTCGGCTTCTGCGCATGCACAGAAAAGAAAAATAAAAAAAAAATCCCCCCCCCAAAATCCCCCCCCCAAATCCAAAAAAAGATGGCGGTGTCCACGGACCGGCACCGACCGAACCGGCTCTGTGACGTCACCAGCGGGTTGCTACTGGTTTGGGTGAACCAGTCCGAACTGGGAGGAACCCACCTCTGCCCTGAAGGAATTCAATCTTGGTAAGAAAAAAATAAATCCTATTCCTATTGTATAGCATTAAATTGTAAATTGTAATGTAAGGCCATGTATTCCCCTTCATTTGTTGTTTCTTAAGTATATAATAGGACTTCTCACTGTTACAGTATTTGCTTTAATGAGATACTCAGAATGGGACACATATTATTTTATTAAAATAGCAGTATTAAGAATGAAATTTAACCCAGGGTTGTTCATTAAGTGGAGAAAATACATTATTTTTTGGCCTAAGTTTTAAAGTCCAATTATTATCAAAATTGGAAGTATGTGGCCACCAATTCCTGGACACATCAGAAGGTGTGATTTCGGGCTGCTGCTTTATCATTGTTTTAGCATTATAATGATGCCACTTGCAAAGGATTACTAAAAAGTGTTTTAATTTTATAAAAGTCACCTTTGTGTCGACATAATCCTTGCTTTAAATCTAAAGCAAAAATAATTAATTTGGAAAGAAGGCCAAGTTTTATACAGGGATGAGGTATTTGACACTTAGAGCTACTCATTCTCTTAGTATTTTATCTTTTTGCCAAATAGATTTTTTCTCTCTGTATATTTTGGTATCTTCTAAATTAGAGTGTTCTTTGTAACATAAAAAAATAGGCAGGCAGACTTGGAATAAATGAATGACAAAGAGGCTAAAGTTGTCCAGTTGCCAGCTGCCGTTTTAGAAGTAAAAATAAAGCTTGGATCCTAATTAGTTATCTGGGAACTCTTCCCTTCATGTATGTTTAATGGAGGTTCCATTAATTGGGGAATTAATTTTAGGCAATGTCTCCCATAAAGGCTTTTCTCTCTCTTCATTCTCCCAGGCGTGTGAAACAGCTTTTCAGAAGTGTAAGATTAGCAGAAGTAGAAGAACTAATTGGTGGAAGTCTTCCAATCTCTCCCCTTCAACTTGTAGAAATACCTGCAGGAATTCTTCTCAGAGAATTCTTAAGAACTTAGCCCACATACATAATCATTATATTCAAACTATGGCTGTTTCATTGAAGGGATAGATGACATCACAGTCCATTCTAATTCTTTTTCTTTTTTCTTTTAAGGGATCACAGTGAATGGTTGGTTGATGTTCTTTTACCACAAGGTAAGACTGAATTTAACACGAGAGAAAGTAATATTCACAGTATGGTCATAGTAATATTTATAAAATAATGGATCTTGTGAAATGTTATAAGGATATTCAAAGGGCATTCATAGCTGGATGGAAGATCTGCATGTACAAAATCTCAGGTTCAGTTTTTTCCTTTTCCAGCTCAACAGTCAAATAGTGGTAAAAACAATTTCATCATTCTTAGAATGTAAGAGCTTTATCATCATCTTCGGTGTAGGCAACCCTGGGGTAAATGGAAATACAATCTGAAATAAAATACCGTATTTTTTGGACTATAAGACGTACCGGAGTATAAGACGCACCAAGATTTCGAAGAGGTAAACAAGAAAAAAAAAGTTTTTGCCCTCCCCGGCCCCCAGGAGCACTCTGCAGGCCTCCCAAACCCTCTGTGCATCCCGTTTTTTGTAAAACCGGGATGCGCAGAGGGTTTGGGAGGCCTGCAGAGTGCTCCTGGGGGCTGGGGAGGGCAAAAATGCCTCTGTTTTTGCAAAAAACGGGCCCGTTTTTGCCGAAAATGAGACACGCGGGCTGGGGTTTCGGGAGGCCAAAAATGGCTGTATTCGGTGTATAAGACGCACCAACATTTCCACCCTCTTTTAGGGGGAAAAAGTGCGTCTTATACTCTGAAAAGTACGGTAGTTTTCTAGGTTACTATTTCAGGATTATACTTTAAGAGGTGATATGAATGTTATTCTCAAAGTGATTAATTCTTATTCTTGCAAATCTAAGACCCTTTCTCTCATTAAATAGAATCTGAACTTAGTCAGATTTGAAATAGACTCAATATAATCCTTAGATCTTGAGTAGCTTTCTTTTAGCTATGATTACATTTGGATTCATGATGTTTAATAGGATATAATGCCCATTGGTTTTAGGGCTAATGTCACTGTAAACCATCACAATATATCTGATTTTTAATCAGATATAATGATGTTGGATTGGACAACCTGTGGCTCTCTAGATGTTGCTGTACTGTAACTCCCAGAATCCCTCACAATTATTCCAACGGTTGAGAAGTGAAGCAACATTTGCACATCCTGTGAAAGATAAAAAAAGAAGGGAATCCTTGCTTCAGACCTTCCAATTGATAAATGGATGTCCAGGATGATACAGAGACACATTTGGTAGCTTTAACACTCCTTTATATGTACCTGTAGATAGTAATGGAAAGGGCTGAAAGTATTTTTTTTTAACATATCTCTGCTATTTATCAGTGTTCATTGGTGGTGGGTTCAGGGATTTGTTGTTAAATTCAGGGGGGAAATAAGCAATTTTTTGGTTCTGAACTTTCAATGAAACTGAACTGCCTGTCTTTGTTAATTGTGAAGGGAATAGCAAGCCCAGGTAGTCCTTGATTTATAACCATTTATTATCAACCATTTGAAATTACAATTGCACTGAAAAAATGACTTATTACTGGTCCTTGCACTTATGACCATTGCAGCACACAGTGAAAATATAGGCACTTAGCAATGGGCACATATTTACAACTTGTTGCAGCATCCTGGGGTCATGTGATTACTATTTGCAATCTTCCCAGCCGGCTTCTGACAAGCAAAGTCAATGGAGGAAGCTGGATTTGCTTAACAATCCTGTGATTCACTTAACAACTACAGTGATTCACTTAACAACTGAGGCAAAAAGTGATAAAATTGGACACAATTCACTTAGCAGCAAACTTGCTTAGCAACAGAAATTCTGGTATCATTTGTAAGTCAAGGACTACCTTTACTGAAATTGTTCAAGCATATTATTTGATCAATTTCAATCAATCAATTTCAAACAAACAATCAAACATACAGTATACTAAAATTGTTCAAGCAAATTGTTCAAGGTGTGTGTAATTTTTCTTTTTGAAAATTGGATTAGATTGAGGCAATATTTTTTAAAAGAATGATAAGAGTAAAAATATATTCACTGAGTTTATAAATACATAAAAAGGCAACATCTTTGTTTTCAGTTTTAATTTTAGAATACATATATTAATATACTTTTATCTAGGTTTATATATGTAAGACTAACAGAGACGTTTTATGTAATGCATTTTTTTAAAGTTTGAATAGTGTTCTTACTGCCAACATCCAGGTAGTTTCTGAAATGTCCTGAGTAGAATACATTTTCACCAGAAATGTATTGTGCTTAATTGTAGATTATCCTCCCCCGCCAAATCCAATGTTATTCACTATTCCTAAAACTTTCACTTATAATCCATGATTGCACGTCTTCCTTGTATGAATATTTTAGCCTCCAAGCTTAGGAATTGAATGAGTTTATGCAAAAAGTTCTGTTATGCAAGTCAGAATCCAATACTGTGCCTAGGCCTGGCCTACTGTTAGACTGTGGTAGTTATCTTAGGCAGCAGACCGAGACAGTTATCTCAGGCAGCAGATATTAGGAAATAATATCAGAGCGCTGGCAGACAAAGTTGTCGGTGTCATTTAACAAGTTCTGTAACCTCTAAATTAGGAAGCATTGTGTAAGGAAGATTTAACTGCCAGTTTAGTTGGCTTTTGGGCATAGAATGGGATAAGTACCGGTAATTATCTTGCTTTTGCCTCTGACAATAAAGGTGTTGTGGGCTAGCCCGAACTAGTTCCAGGAAAGTGAGAAATGGGCAAGATTTGCCTTGTTTTGAATGGTAGAAGGTGGAAGATTTGAGCCATGAAGGAAAATGATTCACTCTCTGTTACATCCATACCCTATAATGGCTTAATGTAAATGTGTTTCTAATCTGCTTCTATATAAGGTACTGAATAACCCAATAAGATCCAGAAGCCAGAGACCATCCTAGAATTATGTTTTAACTCTTTTGATTTTAATTTCCCTTCCCTTATAGCTGAAATTTCTGCTATATGTCAAAAGAAGGTAAGGTAGAAGTGCATGTCTAATGAGATACAACTCAGCTTTTTGTTGTTGTTGTTTGGTTTCTGGCTTCACCTCATCATCACATGCTGTATAAAAGTCTTTCTGTGTAAATCATCTTTATCTTGCTAACACATCTTGAAATTGTTCTGATTATTATGTGTTGACATTCGGCCTACAATTCTAAGAGCTGTTTTACTGCTATTAATAGTACAATGTCTGGTTAAGTATGAGCATGCTTCATATAAAATTGCTAAACCAGGAAGCCTGTTGAAGTGAATAGAGACAGCAAAGGTAGTTTAGGGGGGGCGTCAAAACAAAGATACGCTCTGAAAGGAAGAATGTTATGTTATTTTTCTTCTAGATAGCAGTTTTCCCTGAAAGAAGATTATTTTCTCAGTCTGAAATATTGTGATTGTCCTCTTTGAGTAAGGTAGAGATCTTGGTGATGGGCAAAGCAATAGCAACAGATTTTCACAATTGTAAACCAAGAGTAGAATCTTGAAGCACATCAAGATAAAAGAAGTTCCATCTTGCTTCATTTTTCATTTTTTGTCTTTTGTCATGTTATGCAAAGATGCGAAGATTTTTTTTAGATCTGCATGGTTTTTTTTAATGGTACCCATGTTTCCCCGAAAATAAGACCCTGTCTCATATTTTTTTGAACCCTAAAATAAGCGCTTGGCCTTATTGCCATGCACTCAAAAGCCCGATTGGGCTTATTATCAGGGGATGTCTTATTTTGGGGGAAACAGGGTAGCAAAATTATATAGTAAGAACTGAATATCCAAATAGCAAGGTCTCCCTCTGTCTCTCAAAAATTGTTCAATAGTTGTGAGTGATTGATGATTTACTGCAAAGCATAATCTTGTCACTTGTGTCAGGGGCACCTGTGGCGGCCCAAGCGCTATTCCAGTGAAAATGGTCTTGCGAGCTCCGTTTTCGGCTGCGATGGCCTCCTGCAACCCTCTGCCAGCAAAAACGGAGCTGGGGAGGGCTGCACGCTGGCAGAGACACAGCAGGCCGGTCTTTTGCTGTTTCCAGGGCGGCCCCACGGGCCAGATCTAAGCACCCCGTGGGCCGGATTTGGCCCCCGGGCCTTGAGTTTGACACCCGTGGTATAGAGGACTAAATACTAGTACCGGGAGCTTGGTTATCCATTGTTGAATAGGGTAACAATTTAGAATCTAGTACAGGTAGTCCTCAACTTACAATCATTTATTTAGAAACTATTCAAAGTTACAACGGCACTAAAAAAAGTGACTGTTTTTCACACGACCATTATAGCATCCCGGTGGTCATGTGATCACAATTTGGACAGTTGGCAACTGGCATGTATTTATGATAGTTGCAGTGTCCCGGGATCATGTGATCACCTTTTGCGACCTTCTGACAAGCAAAGTCAATGGGGAAGCCAGATTAATTTAACAACCATGTTACTAACTTAACAACTGAAGTGATTCACTTAACAACTGTGGTAAGGAAGATCATTAAATGAGGCTATCTTGCTTAGCAATGGAAATTTTGGGCTATATTGCGGTCATATGTCAAGGATTACCTGTAGCTCACATCTGAACTCTGCATTTCCCCACTCTCTAAGTAACTCAGGTTTTCAACCCATTCCAAGGTAGTGTTTTAAATGTAAATTTCTATGACTGTCAGCTAGTTGAGTTTTGCTTCTATATCACATTTATTTTGTTTTTGTTTTTTGCAGAATTGCAGCTCACATGTTAGGAGGGCTGTTGTGACATGTTTCTCTGCTGGATGCTGTGGTCGCCATGGTAACAGGCCAGTGCGTTACTGCAAAAGATGCCACTCAAATCATCACAGCAGTGAAGTCGGGGCAACAGCAGAGACCCACCTTTATCAGACATCACCACCTCCTATCAATACCCGTGAATGTGGTGCTGAGGAATTAGTCTGTACGGTGGAAGCTGTCATTAGGTAACCTTCACCAGCTTAATTAATATAGCCAAATGTTCCTTTCTGCCCTCCATCCTCTGTCCCATTATTGCAGCCTTTCCCAATTGGCAACACCCAGATTGAACCCACAATGCCCAATCAGATTTACCCATGGTTCCAGTCCAAGAAGCCACACTGCCTGACATTGAAAGGTTAGTACGGTGAACTCATGTACAGGTTTTGGAGTTCATCTTAGGTGTTCTTCATCTTTTAGCCTGCTGAAAGAGGCTGAATTCCATGCTGAACAAAGAGAGTACGAGCTCAATCGCAGGAGGCAGCTGGGCCTGTCTTCCTCTCATCATTCTTTGGACAACACAGATTTTGATAATAAAGATGATGACAAGCATGATCAGCGGCTTCTGAGCCAATTTGGAATCTGGTTCCTGGTATGTGTGCTTTCCTCTCTTCCTTAAGATTCAAATTCTAGGAGAATTATTAGAAGCATCTCAGAGATTAAAACAATCTTTCCAAATATGGTGCCTTCCAGGTACCCTGGACTTTAACCCCATCATCCATAGCCAGTCTTCCCAATATCTATTGCTGTCTGGAGATTATGTGAGTTGAAGGCCAACACATCTGTAGAATTGAGACCAGGGTTCTAAATCTCTGTGAATAGAGAAAGTTCATGGCTTCTGATGTTCGTTTTCCTAGTTTCCGAATGTTGTTCTTCCCATTTTTAAAATTTTTGTTTGAAGGCATAATATCTGGAGAAGGTCTCTTTATAAACAGCTTTGGCGGTCTATAGAATTATAGACTAGAATAAAACCTAAATAATATGCATGACCGCAGCAAAACAAATACATGGATGTACTTTGAACAATGATGACTCTAGGGGGATTACAAATGAGCAACCCACCAAGCACTTACATGTGAGGAATTCTGTCCATATAAGTAAACTAAAAGCAAACAAATATGACTAGCTTTGTAGCGTTCTGTGAATGCAGTTGCTCCCCTTCTTAGTTATTGATCAGTTGTTATGGGATTAAGACTCTTTCTCAGTGCAGTGCTTCTTATTTTGGTTTTATCTATTGGGGGAAAATATGTGTCAATATAGTCTCTTATTCCTAAAAGTTTAGTTCAGTCTTCTCATCTTTGAACTCTCTTTTTATCATACCCTACTAAAGAACATGTCTGGAGAGCTCAAAAGATTTTCTGTCAACTCCCCCCAAAAGTGCTTAGTTAATCAAAAGTCCTTCAATGGCAATCTGTTAACAATAGCAAGTGATGTATAGACTGTTTAGATTGATTCCTGAATATGTAGTCTGCTTAGCAGAAGTAGGAATGTGAGAAGCATGCCTTTTTATCAGACATGTTTCTTAATAATCAGGATAAACAACTATTAAATGGCTTCTTAAAGGCGATGGTATTAAACCAAAGAACAAATAAGAGATGGTCAAAAGCAGTGGTGGTATTCTACCGCTTTGCACCGGTTCGGGCGAACTGGTGGCGGCGGCGGGAGGCTCCGCCCACCCACCCAGACGTCATCATGGATGCTTTGCACATGCGCAGAAGTGCTGCGCCCGAGCGCTCCCATGTCCGAACCGGTAGCGAAGGTAAGTGAATACCACTACTGGTCAAAAGGACTATAATCTGTGCTGAATGTAGATGGAAATAAGATAATTTTGTCTGGAGTTGATCACTTTGGAATATTGCACCAGGATCTGTTAAAAACTGAATCTGAATCTGAATCATTTTGAATCTTAGCTTTTATTTTTAATAGATAAGTCCCAATTAGAACAAATACACGCTAGTAGTTGCATACTATTTCATTATTTATGTTTAAATGTTTATTGCTTTCCCAATGTTTTTGGCTGAGCTTGATAGTAGTAGAATAGTTCCCCCCCCCCAAGTTTTTGTGCCTTTGTTAGTCAAACTATCTGAAAGCACACTTGTTTCTTGTTTTTCCGCAATTTGCAAAAGATAAAGAGAAAAATTGAGAACATTTTGTTTGCAGGTTAGCCTCTGCACCCCTAGCGAGAACACCCCTACAGAGAGTTTGGCTCGGCTTGTCAGCATGGTTTTCCAGTGGTTCCACTCCACGGCATATATGATGGATGATGAAGTTGGCAGCCTAGTGGAGAAACTCAAACCCCAATTTGTCACTAAATGGCTGAAAACAGTGTGCGATGTTAGATTTGATGTCATGGTGATGTGCCTTCTTCCTAAACCAATGGAGTTTGCAAGGGTAAGAATTATAGTTCTTGATTTATAGCAGTGTCACAGATAAACATATTTAGATCCGTAAGTAATGGACATTCCGAGCAGTCTTAAATTACAGGGTTTAATATTTTGAGTGCTTGTTGTACACAAAAAGAAAATGTAGTGCTGGTTGCCTTCAGTACTATATAACTTACTATATGACATTTAATACAGCTTTTTATCCCCCTTGGCAATGTCCTCAGGTAGGTGGATATTGGGATAAGTCATGTAGCACTGTAACACAATTAAAGGAAGGTCTGAACCGGATCCTCTGCTTAATTCCATACAATGTAATCAATCAACCTGTGTGGGACTGTATTATGCCAGAATGGTTGGAAGCCATCAGGACTGAAGTGCCAGACAATCAACTGAAGGAATTCAGGGAAGTATTAAGGTAAGTGGGACAATATGCAGTCTTTTTAATTCCTGTTGGAGGAATTGAAGCTTATATATTAGTCATCTTTCAGACAGTAATCCAAGCCTTACATATCTAAACTGCAACTTTATAAATGGAATGTCAGACATGAAATATGTTCTGTAACATATATGAAATTTCAAGCCCTTGGAGAAAATGCAGTTGCGTTTCCCAAAAACATCAGATCTGGATTGGACGCACTTTCAAATTCTAAACCTCTTGAGATGCTTCCTTAGCCAATGGTTTGATTACAATGATTCAGGTCTTGGAGGCCCATGAATGTTATTTAGGAGCTTATAGGTTGAACATTAGTTCTTGATATTGATATATCAATAAAATTCCAAGTTGCAGAAGAGCAATCGCCTACAATCATAATTCTTTGTGGTATTGTTTAATTTGCATCTTTTTAAAAAGGTGGACAGCCAAAGAGTTGCAGTAATTGATGTTTCACACTTTGATTTTGATTGTAGAGAGAGATGTTGACACATATTTACTGCAGTTGAATTTGAATTCCTTCCCATTTTATTATCAGTTCAGAATGGTTTACACATGTAATACAAAAATAAAAGCATCCATAAATTATATAATTACATTACTTTCTAAAGAGGGAATGAGAAAACTGTTAAACTTCCTAATGGTCAGGAATATACACTATTGTAGTTTATAGGACTGATGGTCCTTTCCCACTGGAGATAGTTGAGCAAAGGTAGGAACAGAAATGCTATAATTCTATATTACTTGTACAGATCAAAGTTTGGGCCTCAAAAATTGAGATTCTAAGGTATTCTCCATCCTTTCATATATGTCAAACTTTTTCATTGTCCACTTCATGCTTCTCATAGAATCTCCTTACATAATCTTATTTCTTTTCAAAATTCCATAGGACTGTTTGCTCTTTTCATGACCACCAATTGGCATAGTCTCATTTGGAATTTATTCCAGTAAAAACTACTGCTATACGACGTAGAACCTTTACATATATGTAATGTTTTCCTGATCAGGTGTCTGATGAAGCAAAATCTCACTTAAGCCAAAAGCCTACTTAAAATAAGCAGTATAGCTATGTATGACATGGTATGAATAGAACATAAGACATTTGTTTACTTTATATAATGTATTACAGAATTTCAGCCTTTAGTGCAGAAGTTATTTTATAAAGTTCCAAAGTTTCCAAATGTGCACAATGTTTAAAAATTAATTAAAAATATAGTGTGTTTAAAAATCAATAAATAAAAATTATAGTGTGTTATTTGAAACCAAAGTTTGGAGCTTGAAATAGGGTTGCTTTGATCTCAGACTTCTGGAATTTTTAGACTAGCTGTCCTGAATCAGAGCAGGGTGCCTCAGATTCAAAACATTTGAAATTTGAAATGTTTTACAAACAGCTGGTTTCAAATAATACGCCAATTAATAATTAGAATTGTTTGAGTGTCGTTTTTAAATTTTGTGGACAGCCTTTGCTCTTTTGGGCAGCCGTCTTAATCAATCTTTTGTCTTTTTGCATTGCAGTAAAATGTTTGATATTGAGCTATGCCCACTCCCTTTTTCTATGGAGGAAATGTTTGGCTTTATAAGCTGTCGATTCACAGGATATCCATCCTCAGTACAAGAACAAGCTCTACTCTGGCTTCATGTGAGTGCTGCCATAACTTTGATCAAGTCATTCTATGGAAGCACATTCCAGTGTGTTGATAGGACATAGTTCTCAGATAGTGTTGACTGTGCATCAACAAAATTTTAATACATTCTAATCCTACTAATTATTTAATGTGTCATGTTTTTAATTATTAGTATTAATTGGTATTTTGGCTCACTATCCCAAGCAAACATTAGATGGCTTCTATTGTTATTGTCTTGGAGCTTTGATCAAGCTTTGTGATCTGTGAGACGCTTTCAGTGTTCAACTCATAAAATAGCTTACAGAGTCTGTACTCTTACTTCCTTTTCCTTGCCACCTGTTATGAAGTTAATACAGTCTCAAGAAATCATACAGAGGCATCTGATGCAGGGGCTAAGCAAATCAGCATTTGGTTGTGTCTGGTTAGAAAGCAATGTTCTAACCAGACACAACCAGACACAACTTATTCTATGGATAAGTTTTGTCAGAAAGATGTGCATTTAAGAAATTAAGGCTTCAGTAACAATTTTAGGTGACCTGCATTAAGAGTCTCTTTGAGGAAGCCAACCTAAAAGCAGAAGCTGGGTTCACATATATTAAACCATGATTATTTGACTTGGATTTGTCGAACAAGTAATAAAAATTGGGTTTGCATGGTTTGCTAAACCATAAATCATAGTTTCAATGGCACAATTAATATATCATATTAAGCCTAGATCAACCTCCTCACACAAACATCATTAGTGTCATGTATATACCAACTAGGCTAGGGCGTGTTGAATTTTGCAACTTTCAATTTCCAAACATTAGGGGTGCTCAAAAGTTGTGGCATGCTTTGGGGATTGCAAAGATATTGTGGTTACTTTAATATAATTTAGATGTGCTTGGTAAGTAACTACATAAATATCATAACTTTTTAGCATTTTGTTTGTTTCATTTATACACACTTCAGTTGATCATCACATAGATTGCAGTCCATAAATTCTACAACTACAGTTTCAACCCCCACGCTCTAGATCTTAATTTGTATAGGGACTAAATTAAATGCGTGTTTTAAGTTCATTTTTCATTTTGACCTAATTTCTAAAATATACACTAGCACTTCAGTTTTTAGTTGAACCTGAGAACACTGTCGTCTTCCTCTTTTTCAGGTGTTATCTGAATTAGACATTGTAGTTCCACTTCAGTTGGTAATCAGTATGTTTTCTGATGGTGTTAATTCTGTGAAAGAACTGGCAAATCAAAGAAAATCGAGAGTCAGTGAGATAACTGGGAACCTTGCAGCTCGAAGGGTAATTCATTATCAATTTCCTTTATAACAGGAGACACATTTTTGCATGTATTTTTTGACTAAGTCAGCAGGTGCAATCAGTGAAAATGAAGTGTGATTAAACTAAAGACCTTTGAAATGAGTGGGGCTCATTTATGCATTTAAGCATAAGACTGAACTTGTTTACTTAACAGGACAACAGTTGAAGATTGCAAATTTATTCATTGTAAATAGATGCATTTAGAATCAGGTTCAAAGTAGGCAGGATGCTTTTTCATAGAACTAGCAGTTACGTATATAT
>QLTV01002564.1:522351-532597 GCA_003457575.1 Thermophis baileyi
TATATATATATATATATATATATACACACACAGAGTATATATATATATTTGCAAAAACCCACTAAATAGCAAATTTAGGTCTTTGACCTGGATCAGGACATTAATTATTAGGAGTGAAAGCTTAGTTATTTGCTATCTGTTGCAGACCCAATCTAGATCACACCATTCCTTATTCATATTATTTGTATAGGGGGAAAATTCCAATAGAGGGTACAGTATATGAATTCTGCAAATATTGCAAGTAGCATGTGTGGAAGCATGAAACTGATGGGACACCAGCAGGTGTTGAAAAGTTCTGGTATGAAAAAGGATTGTCCCTCCATCAGTCTTAGTTATGGTCAACTATAAATGATTCTGAGCGTTTCAGCGTAACTTCAGTTGGAGGGTTATAAAATATAAATATAAAATATATATATCCCTCTGGCAGGACCCTGGCAGGACCTAGACTTAGCTTTTTAGAAAACACTTCCTGCTTGTTTAAACATGTTTAAACTGTGTATGTTAACCTTCCAAATAGAGGTGTCTATGGATATGTTAAACCTATATAAAACGTTTATTAAAAAAAAGATAAACTATTTAATTCAGTAGGCTAAACAAACAATTAAAATAATTAAAACAATTAAACCAGCAACTGGATAGCAGAAATCAGGGTTCAAATGATTCAAATATTAGAGCTGCAAAAATCTGTAGACTGCTAGATGGTAGGAAGAGAAGTTTTATGCACCTCTCTGTTACCATCTTATGATTGTCTGGATTTTTATAGTGCCAATGTGGTCACTCCAATTAAAAAGAATTAAAAAGCAGGTAATAACAGGGAAAATTCTGGGAGTTGAATCCATTGGTCTTAAAGTTGCCAAGGTTGGACTCCCTTGCATTAGGACAAACTAAGATTTAACAGTAAAAGTCTTAATAGAATAGAATTGTTTTTGCCTTGCACCAAAAAGACAATAGAACTCCCTGGGGGAGATGCTTCATCACTATACATTCTCATGGAAAGGTACCAAGCATCTCTTAGGAGAGAAATACACGAGAAAAGGTGCTCCTTTAGATATGTCAAATGTAGTTTGGCTGTTAGTCACATCATTTTAGTAAGACTTAAGGTGCACCTAATTTGTGCCATTTAAGTATTCCATCAGTCATGAATGGAACGATTCAGTGGCACATAAATGGGATCTCTGAAAAATATTTTGGAATACCATGTCCCCGTTATTAAATCATGCTTTTCTGCTTTTATGACTGCTTTATTAATAACAGGTAACACTATCTTCATTCTGGGGAAAAATGTGTCTTCTGCAACTTTCTATCATGAAATGAATGTATTTTCTTAAATTAAGCATACAGGAGCTCGCCTGGAATTCTGTCTCTGTATGTTATTTTATTTGGCTTCCTCTAGGTGAGCATTGCTTCCGATCCAGGACACAGAGTTCAGCATAATACACTGAGTCCATTCCCAAGTCCGTTTCAGAGTCCATTTCGCAGCCCCATGCACAGCCCTTTCCGCAGTCCTTTCAAAAATTTTGTACCCCCTGGAGGAGGAAGGACCACTGACTTTGACTGTGATGATGATGAAATGAATTTGAGTTGTTTCATCCTAATGTTTGATCTCATCTTGAAGCAGGTAATAATATACATCCAGGTATTGTAAACATGGTCAATAATACAATCCAAATATAACCACATCTTGTTTTGGAACATTTTAAAGAATCTTTTAGTGTTTTATACAGGTGCCAATTTGCAAGCCAGTGATTATTTATATGCATCTAGAAAGATTCCATGGTATACAAACTTTTTGGGGTCAAGAGTTCACTAGGCCTGAGTGAGTTCTCTTGGCTTTTTTGGTAAACCCAAGAAACTAAAACCATACCTTTTCCAGCTGATAGGCATCATGGTGCAATAGCCCAGATATTTTAACAAATCAAAATATCACATATTCATGAGATTCTGTGAGTATTTAATTTGGCGGCTAGGTGGAGGGTCTCTGGAGAGCTAGAGAAGGATCATTAATGACCTCTGATCTAATGTTGGAGGGATATGTAGTATAATTGATAAATATTGATTGAAAATTACTGATTTCACACAACATACTGTCCAGAATTTGAATATGGGCCAAAGATCTATATTTAGTTTACTTATTTATTAAATTTATATGGCATTCATATCACAGTTTGAGGCAACTTTGTTGAGTTGAATCCTATATTCAGCTCAAAATTAAATAAAAACAGTTAATCCTTTGGAGATGCAGCATTCAGGATATAAATAGTCAATTGCACAATTGACTTTTTCCCTATCAAAACTTCCTACACCTTTCTTCATGCATCTTTTAGAAAGACTGGATTACTTCAAAGACATATTTCTAGTTAATGAAGATTCAGTTGAATTACCCAAGTCAAAACAGATTTACAGATTGAAGCAGATCTACTGTTACACAGCAATCAAATCAGGTGGCTAATCATCTCTATCTTTATTTCCTTCTGTACGGTCTGTATCTCTGGCAGTGATAGTCTGGTTTTGCTGCTCTGCTAACTAACTTAGAATGTTGCCAGTAAGGCACAGCCCTCATACAATTAAATTCCATCCAGAAGAGGCCTTGCCTACCCAGCCTGAAACAAAGGAAACCAAGGTTGGGGGTGAGCCTTCTCAGGAGGAATGAATCTTGCTAGCCAGATAGTATAGCTTTATTGCAGGGGTCCCCAAACTTGGCAACTTTAAGACTTGTGGACTTCAACTCACAGAATTCTCCAGCCAGCTGGAGAATTCTGGGAGTTGAAATCCACAAGTCTTAAAGTTGCCAAGTTTGAAGACCTCTGCTTTATTGTAACTCTGCTAAAGGGGAGGCTCTTAAGGAAGGGGAAGCCAGTGGACATTAATGTTAAGAAAAGGAAGTGGACAAACAAGAACTCTAATAATTTATAGTTTTTGTTTTTAAAGTGGAATACAAATAATTCTTGTTTATCAACTGCATTAGACAGCAACTGTTCACATTTACAATAGTGATGAAAAAGTAACTTTTCAACCAATCATGTATTTATGATCTTTATAGCATCTCTTTCTCTCTGTCCTGTGTTTACCATTACAGTTAATTAGTACACGTTGTCCTGGCTTGACCCATTACCACTCCAGAGTGGAGAGATTGTATAAATAAGATTGTCTCTTCCTCAGCTGCTTTTCTCTCACTCCCTAAAAACTGTAAGGGCAAGTTAACCAGCTCAGCTCTGTATTCTTAATTAGTTGATTAGAACCCAGTTGGCTGGTAGCTGCTGCCTGAAACTGACTAATCAGTTTTACATTAAAGGCAAACAGCTGGCACCCATGCATTCTTTTGAAGTGTAGTCCCTATTGTGTGCCTGCTTACTCTCTTTTTATCCCTTCCTCTTCAATGCATGTAAATACAAACATTCTCTTCTTGCTAATTATCCCAGTGTCAGGTGAGCATCCCAAAGGTAGGGTAGTGGGGGGGGGGAAGGGGCTGTAAAATGTGCCCTTTTAGCCAGCTTCCTCATGAGATGAGTTTCAGAAACCCTGCCATTTGGCCTCACCCAGCTTTTTGGAGTGGTATCCTGATGTGCATAGCATAGCATAGCATAGCATAGCATAGCATAGCATAGCATAGCATAGCATAGCATAGCATAGCATAGCATAGCATAGCATAGCATATGCAGCAATGTTGAAGTAAAACCATAGTTGCAGTCACATGCTTTTTTTTCACTTAGCAACAGCTAAAGTTGCTTGTTTGAATTGTGATTGCTTAAACAAGAACTACCTGTAAGGCATTTTCTGCACTGATTTGACCAGATCATTTGAGCACTTTCCTATATAATGTAGTGGCTGCTGTCCTGTCTTTTCCTCATCTCTGCAAAAAAAAAAAAAAAAGTCCAGCTCCTGATAACTTAGCAAACACAACCATGTAGTTTCTATGGAACAATATAGAAATGGGATATTTTTTCTAGTATGCAGCCCTGGAATTCCCTACCTATATATTAATAAAACCTAGCTCTATTTGGCATCCAGATCCAGACAACACTAGTGCTAAGTGCTGCCAATTGCTGAAAATTTTACCATCCTTATTATTTTCATTTTCTTTCCAGTCTATCAAAGCAACTTCAACTATTTTGATTTTTTTTCTGTGATAATGAATCCTATAAAAAGATTGAATCAAAAATCTCAAAGTAGTTTCATCAGTTTAAAATTGAATCTCAAACTGCAACTCAAACAGAATCATACCTTGAATTGAATCACAATGATTCATACAGGCTTTATTTCTAATATGGAGAAGTAGTCAGTTTTATAATTCTCATCTGTATGTTGCATATTATGATTTGTCTGAACATATATGCCAGTTTTTAGAGACGAGTACCACAGCATTCATATGCCAAAAAGTATTACATATACAATCTTCTTCTTAATCTGAATTCAAGTCAGATAGATGGATGTCTGATTAATTTATTCAGCTAGTAGAACAAGAACAAGAAGAACTGGAACAATAAGAGACAGTGTGATTTAGCTAGAGTCTTTTGTAGTGGGTGGCTATAATAAATCTAATTAGTGATAAGGATTGAGATAGATTGGGCCTGGGAAGCCTCGTGTTCAAATTTCCATTCAACAATAAAACTGGGTGATTTTGAAACAACTATTATGTCTCAGCACAACCTGTCTCACCAGGTTGTTATGAGGATAAAAATCAGGCAGACTTCCCCACGTGCAATATTGTAAATTCACAAAAGAAAGACAAGATATAAAGACAAGACATAAATGTAATAGTAAGGATTGATGACCCATAACCACACTGAAATCCCATAACCATACAACTGGACTATTTATCTGTCAACTTTCTTAAACACCCATCTCCCTCATAGAGGGGCTCAATGCAATGGGACTGCCTTTGAAAATGATTTAGAAGGAATAGAATAGAATAGAATAGAATAGAATAGAATAGAATAGAATAGAATAGAATAGAATAGAATAGAATAGAATAGAATAGAATAGAATAGAATAGAACAGAATAGAATAATAGAATAGAATAATAGAATAGAATAGAATAGAATAGAATAGAATAGAATAGAATAGAATAGAATAGAATAGAATAGAATAATTTATTGGCCAAGTGTGATTGGACACACAAGGAATTTGTCTTTGGTGCATATGCTCTCAGTGTACATAAAAAGACAAGATACATTCGTCAAGAATCATAAGGTGCAACACTTAATGATAGTCATAGGGTAATGCAGACTTAGTGATTAGTTTGTCAGTGTTGAGTGAATTATTTGTTTAGCGGAGTGATGGCGTTCGGGGATAAACTGTTCTTGTGTCTAGTAGTTCTGGTGTGCAGTGCTCTATAGCATCGTTTTGAGGGTAGGAGTTGAAACAATTTATGTCCAGGATGCGAGGGGTCTGTAAATATTTTCACAGCCCTCTTTTTGACTCGTGCAGTATACAGGTCCTCAATGGAAGGCAGGTTGGTAGCAATTGTTTTTTCTGCAGTTCTAATTATCCTCTGAAGTCTGTGTCTATCTTGTTGGGTTGCAGAACCAAACCAGACAGTTATAGAGGTGCAGATGACAGTTAGACAGTTAGTGCAGAATACAGAAATCATATTCCTAACTGGGAAAACCCATTGTTATGTCCATCTAACACAGCGGTTCTCAATCTGTGGGTCGCGACCCCTTTGGGGGTTGAATGACCGTTTCACAGGGGTCGACTAAGCGCGCGCTAGCCCGCCATCTTGGTGACTGGCAATGCGGGCGGGGCGGGAGGGGGCGGGGGTCGCGGCAGCGGGGCAGAAGTCACGGCATTAGGAAGGTTGAGAACCACTGTCCAAGAGAGATGTCTGCATTTACTCAGAAGAGAGTTCCCACAGAGGCCATTGGGAGAAGGGTGAAGAGAGGTCAGAAATCAGTGGATGAGTCGAGGTGGCACAGTGGTTAGAGTGCAGTACTGCAGGCTACTTCAGCTGACTGCTAGGTGCAGTTCGGCAGTTCAGATCTCACCGGCTCAAGTTTGACTCAGCCTTCCATCCTTCCGAGGTGGGTAAAATGAGGACCCAGATTGTTGGGGGCAATATGCTGACTCTGTAAACCACTTAGAGAGGGCTGTAAAAGCACTATGAAGCGGTATATAAGTCTAAGTGCTATTGCTATTGCTATTGCTACTAACAGGTTTATGAGCTCAACTGGAAGCACTATTTTTAACCTATAAAGGCTTATAAAGTATGGCACTGGATTATAACTACCTTACCAAATGTAACACTGCCCATCTGACCCAGTCACCAATTGAGATATGTTTGAAGGTTCTATGCCCAGGGGAAGTAAGAGAAGTTAGACTGTGAGTGAAACCTATCTGCAAAACATAATATGGGATTGCAACCTTTTGTTCCCCACAAGCAGCTGTTGTGTGAATAGTTGTTTGACAGGAAGAAATTCAACTGAAACTAATTTTCAAAGACAAAGTTTCAAAGTTTTGTCTGCTTTTCAGCTATTCAAATACATGGAGCTTTTAAGAGCCGGGTGCTATTGTATATTATTTAGTAGACTAATTTAGTTACTTGGACTAGGGAGGGCTAGGGCGACCTAAATTTAAATACACACAGAGCCATGGAAGATTATTCAGTGGGTTTTTTGTGTGTGGCTAATATGGTCTCTCTTTATGTAATCCAGTACACAAAGTTATCGTGGAATAAAACTGGAGGGAAATGTATTATGTATGCTTTCTTGAGCTCCCAGAAAAAAGATAGGATATAATTTCAATAATACATTAAAAGCACCTTTAAGAAGGCACTCTTCTTTTTTGCCAATGTTTGTATATCAATTACTTTGTTAATGATTCCTCCTAAAATGTGTTTTTCAGATGGAATTACAAGATGATGGCATTACCTTGGGCTTGGAGAACAGCATTTCCAAAGACATAATTTCTATCATCAACAATGTATTCCAGGCCCCCTGGGGTGGCTCCCATGTTTGTCAAAAAGATGAGAAGGCAGTAGAATGTAATTTGTGCCAATCTAGTATCTTGTGCTATCAGATGGCTTGTGAACTCTTGGAAAGATTAGCCCCCAAAGAAGAAATCAGACTGGTGGTAAGCAAATTAAAAACAGGATTTGAAAAAGTGTCCAGAAAAAAATCCTATTGTATTTATATATCTAGGTCATGACTGTGATATTTTGCCTTCTGTGTTCCATATGTTGAACATACAATATGCCATTTGATTTGTGCAAAGATCTATATAGAAACCCAGTGGGTGTATGAACTTTCAAGTTCTCAAGGACCCATTCAACAATAACTAGAAAAGGGTGTTACTATCACTGTTCAGATGTTGCTACAGTTCCTACATTTAATTACTATTACTTAGATTGGTAAGGTTGCTGGGAGATACAGTTCAGGAACATCTGGAGGATCATCATTTTTCATGTTAGTACAGGTAGTCCTCAACTTACATCTATTTGCTTAACAACTGTTTAAAGTTACAGTGGACTCAAAAAAGTTACTTACAACCTGTCCTTGAAGTTATATCTGGTCACATGATCACATTTCAGGCACTTGACAACCGGCTCACATTTATGACTTAGTTGCAGCATCCCACAGTCACATGATTGTATTTTGCAACTTCTTTTCCAGCAAAGAAATGCCTGTTGGATAAGCTGGATTTGGACTTATGACAATGTGATTCACTTATGGACCATGTGGTTCACTTAACAACCACAATAAAAATGCCCATAAAAATCAAGTCCACATATGTGGTGACTTGATTTATGACCACAATGACTTATGACCAAAATTCTGAATTCAGTTATGATCATATGTCGAGGACTACCTATAAAGGCAAGGATCTTATTTTTGTTCAAAGATTACAAACAACAATAAAACTAAGTGAAAGTGGGATACTATATAATGATGTTGAAATATGGCAAACAAGTTGATCTCGCTTCTGCAATTTGGCGAGATCCGGCCATGAAAAGTTGTATATGGGTTTTTAATTGTTTTTAAATGCTTTTACTTATGTATTTTTTTTAAATAATGCTTTTTATATTTTAATAAGTTTTATATTTGCTGTAAGCCGCCCAGAGTCCCTTGGGAGTTGGGCGGCATAGAAATACAAATAAAAGTTAAAAAAGTTAAAGTTAAATTATTACCAATTGTTCAAAACATTGCTTCTCCTTCTCTGACCCTCAGCAGTTTATAAATGTCAACTTTGTGAAGGGTGAGACATAATTCTTCTAGGGCTTGCTTCTCTGGTTGATGGTTATAAAAATGATGCAAAGAAACACAAGATAAAATTGAAAGGTCTTAGTATCTGTTGATTAGTCCTCTTTGTAAAGTATGTGCAAGAGATGACCAAGTTGAGCCTGAGGGAGGGGTCAGTCAGTCATGAGTTCATGCATGCCCACAAGAGATCTAAATTCAGCCCACCTTGAATTCCTTTCTATTCTTAACTCCCGCAAATTTCCCTTGACCATTAGATTCAGATTAACTCAGATTCTTGTAGAGAGTTTAAACTTGCAATAAATCTTTATATTCATTTGAACTGCCTGAATCTCCAGACTTCCTTGGTGCTTGATAGTATGTTTGCCCTGAAATATATACATGTGAATACTGAACATTATTTGTATTTGATCTTATGTTTTGAAGGAACCGACAGATAACTTAGAGGACAGTCTTCTTGATTCCAAACCGGAGTTTATTATAGGAACCGAAGGGGATGCAGGAAACAAATCTGCCCCAGAGCATGTAGAAAACCCAGGGAACCACACAGAAGCAACAGAAAATACAGGTATTCTTCTTTAAACTGTTAAAATTAAAATACTATAAAGATTAAAATCGAAAGGTAGCCAATACCTAATATTTAATTTATAGCTTGCCACAATCTCATGACTCTCTGTCTCTGTCTCTGTCTCTGTCTCTGTCTCTGTCTCTGTCTCTGTCTCTGTCTGTCTGTCTGTCTGTCTGTCTCTGTCTCTCTCTCTCTGTGTCTCTCTCTCTCTCTCTCTCTCTCTATCTATATATATATACACACATACACACACACACACATATATACACACATATATACACACACACCTACATACACCCCATAAATAACGTAAAGAAATACATTGCTAATTTGTACTCACTTTCCACTTGTCATTTCTGACACTTTATTTCCCTTCATTCCCTTTAATAAATATTGATATCAACTGGGATTAGCCCCAGAGAGGCATCTTGAGATCATGCATTCTAATGGCAGGCTAGCCTCTTATTACCAGTTGTTTACCATGCACAGAACTAAACTGCCTGTCAGAAAGGTAGGAAATTCCCCTCCAGAAACCAATAACATCCTTTAGGCACCTAGGACAGAGCATGTGAACCAATCCCATTCTCAACATACTGAAAGGTGAAATGGCTATGCATTGACAACTTAACATCAGTTAAATTAAATAGAATGCAATTGGACACTCAAAAGATACTTCTCAGAACACAAAACCAAAGAAGGAACAGTATTGCTTTTATAGAAAGGATATACAGTATAGCAAGGGGTGTGTGGCTTGGAGGCTGCTGCTGCCGGAGCGTGTTTACAGCAGCTCCTCTTGGTTTTATTTTATTTTATCAATTTTTAGTACCCCCATTGGATCCTTTTTATTTAAATAATATTTTTCGGAGACTATAATAGCGTAGACCACAACATAGACAAAGTTTTTGTTGCTGGGGACTAATTAGGCATGGGGAAAAGAAAGAAGCGTCATGGCACCAGCCCGGGATCTCTCCCACCAGTGAAGACTGCAAAACAACCAAGAATTGAGGAGCACTTTGCTGGCAAGAGATTTGTAAGTAAAACTATCCCCCCCCTCCATTTCCAACAATCTTGAGAGGTTAGAACGGGACCTGCAAAGAGATCTGTCAAAACAGCAGATATTAGACTTTCCCGATCTGGGGGGAGGGGAGCAAACCAGCCAGCTGTTTTCACAAACAACGAGTCCAGCTACAGACGGTATGGGGACTGAGATAAAGACTAAAAAGGTTAACAACAAACTACTTCAGAGTGTGGAGAGCTTACCGTGGGAGAACACAACAGAGTTTATGGCAAAGCAATGCCTTCTCACAGTGCAAACGGTGGTCTCAATATTTGAACAACTAATAACCATCCAACATGACGTAGAGACACTGAGAAAAGATATAGCTGTTTTTCTGCAAGCACAACATCGGGCTTCAGGCACCCCCACTAAAGTCCTTACAGCAGACTTGGGTAAATACCATAATAATAATAAGGAAGAGGAAAAAGA
>QLTV01002564.1:545156-601362 GCA_003457575.1 Thermophis baileyi
GATAAGGAGCTAGTCCTGAAAGATTTATCGAAGATTATGCTAAGAGGTTCAGCTAAGGCTGGGGAGAGCTTTTTTAAGAAATATGCACATAGTCCATCAGGTCCAATAGATAGAGCTGGTTTTAGGTTGCGTAATGCCTTTGCAACGTTATCTTCTGTAAAATCAATTTGTGTTAGATCGTTGTAATTATTTGTGGTACGACTAGGAAATATTGGGCATGAGCCATTGCTGTTTACAAAGACTGAGCCGAAGAATTCAAGGAGTTCAAGGTCTCCATGGCAACCATGGGCCCCAAGTCCAGTCCAACTCACACAAGTAGCCATCTTGGATTAGTTGGCTTGTGATCTGAAATTTTAGTTTTTTGGCATGGTCAGGTCACTTTCTAGTCACTATGGAGTCTATTACCTATGAATAGTGAGGGCAGTTTTGGATGGACTTCCCTAGGAACTTATGGGTCCTATGGCTTTTCACAATGATCTGACAGCAATTCTGCTTTACAACTGGTCAAGCTCTGGAATGCAGATACAAACATTTTAGATGGTCTTTCATGATTGCTCTCTCACAAAAGGTGCCATGGTGCCATGGCTCAGTTAACATGCTTCTTTATTTGCTGTTTACTTACAGTGGAGAAAGTAGCAGTGTTGTGTAGATTCCTGGATATTCACTCAGTGACAAAAAACCATCTACTGAAATATTCCTTGGCACATGCCTTTTGTTGTTTTCTGACTGCTGTGGAGGATGTGAATCCAGCTGTGGCCACCAGAGCAGGGCTTCTGCTAGACACCATAAAAAGGCCAGCCTTGCAGGTATGTTAAACAGTGAAGAAACAAACACGGTCCCAGATAAGTTGCAGGCTTAAAATTTCTTGGTAGATTTAAAGTTAAATCCATTTGTGTAACCTCTCAAACTTTATGATGATATTGGTGGCTTCTCTGATAACTCGAAGTAATTGCTGTTATAACTTTTATTCTTCTTTTTAGGGACTATGCCTTTGTCTTGATTTCCAGTTTGATACTGTTGTCAAAGACAGACCCATTATTCTTAGCAAGCTTTTGCTACTACATTTTCTCAAGCAAGATATTCCAGCGTTGAGCTGGGAATTCTTTGTGAATCGGTTTGAGACACTCTCTCTTGAGGCACAACTTCACTTGGACTGCAACAAGGAATTCCCCTTCCCAACAAGTAAGAAAGCTTGGTAGCATGATTTATTTTTTACAATTAGGGTTCTAAACTAAAATGTCTCTTCTTTGTTGAAAAAAAAAGTGCATATCTACGGTGAATAACCCTTATATTTAAATCTTATATTCCCTTTGTGGAAATAATTCTAATAATATTTGGCCAGTTACTCCAGTTACTGGTGTGGTACTGATGAGTATGGCACCACACCTTAGGCTGGCAATATAACACAAATAAAATAACTTTACTGCTTCAAAGAATTTATATGAAATAAAAAATAATGGACCTAGTTCAGAAGTAATGATCTTGGCCTGATAAAGTGTAGCTTATTAAACCAGGAACCAGAATTTCCCTGTAAGCTCCTTCATGATCCTTCTGTTTTTGAGGCCAAATTTAGCGGTACTGTTGTATTACTTAAATCGTGGTTTCCTATCACATCCAAGGCAAAAAACTGGGTTCTCATGGAATCTGTGGTTTGAATACATAAGACAACTTTGTAAAAACTGGATATGAAAGTTTATGGAAGAAACATGCAGTTACATGCCTTATTCCTGGGCCAATATTTATCAGTCATATATCATTTCTTTTTGATGAAGCCACTCTATCAGCTTACAAAGCATGTGCTAATATTGGATGGGGCATATTCTGTGCTCCCCATACATTATCTCTCTGTAGAAAAGAAATTGAAAGCATATGCCACATTGTTTGAAAGTCCTGGGTTACAAACAAATGCACATTTTTGAACCCAAGCATGAAAACTGCAGAGTGTGCTATGAAGGTGTGGGTTTACAAGTTAGTCTATGAAATGAAATTTGGTTTAATCCTGTTTGAAAAGCAATCACAGCGGTCCGGACCAATGTTGCCAACTTAAGTGACACAGCAATGTGGAAGATCAAGAGAGCTCGGTTTGCTCGGAATCGGCAGAAGAGCGTGCGTTCTTTGAGGGACAGTGTGAAAGGTCCAGCAGAATCCAAGAGGGCACTTTCTCTTCCAGAAACCTTAACAACCAAAATCCGTTGAGTATTTTATTTTATTTTTCTCTCCATTTTAATTCTGTTGCACAATTGCCACTAGGTGGAGATGAAATCTAGTATTTGGCCAGAATTTTTTAAACTGACAAAACAGTTGGTTTCACTGATTGTTTTGTTCACAGTTTACAGGATGCTACTGAAAGGTCATAGTGATCTATGGAATAATAAAATACACTATCTATTTCTGTTTGCCACTATTATTTTATAAACAAGTCCTTTTCTTTAAACCCATTTTGTTGGTTGTTTTAATACATTTGCAAGCTGTTAAATTCTTCCAGACTCTTGGTGGCTTATCATTATATGTATGCTATCTGTGAGGGGTGCCTCTCTACGAAAAGGAGAAATCAGTGCATGTGATATCTCTGACTGTGTGTGTATCAGAGGTGGTATTCAGCTGGTTTGCCCTGGTTCGCCCGAACCGCTGGTGGCCATTTCCCGGAGGTCAGAGAACCGGTAGCGATGGTCGGCTCCTGTCGCTGGTTGCTCACCCCGCCCGATGCTCACCCCGCCTCACCTTCGCAACCCCGGCGGCTTTGGGAGACGCTAGCCCGGCGGGGACTGGGGGGGCGGCCTGGCAAGCTTCTCAGTCTGTCTGCTGAGAGGAGCTGGCCCAGGTGAGCGACGCCCTCCCAAGCGCCGGTGAATCCAAGTGGCGGGCAAAAGTTGTGCGAGGATTCCCCCTCAAAACTTTTTCCCGCCACTGGAAAAAGTGCTGAGAGCTCACCCCTGCCGCTGCCCGCCACCTGGAGCTCCAAGCGGCGGGGGGCGGGGGGGCGGTGAATCCAAGCGGCGGGCGAAAGGTGAGTGAGGATTCCCCCTCAGAACTTTTTCCCGCCACTGGAAAAAGTGCTGAGAGCTCACCCCCGGTGCCGCCTGCCACCTGGAGCTCCAAGAGGCGGGGGACGGGGGGCGGTGAATCCAAGCGGCAGGCGAAAGGTGAGTGAGGATTCCCCCTCAGAACTTTTTCCTGCCACTGGAAAAAGTGCTGAGAGCTCATCCCTGCCGCCGCCACTCCTGCCGTGACTGGGAGGTGGGTGCCTGAAGCAGGTGTGCAGATGCCCTGTCCTGCCGCAGCGGGGCTTCTGCCTAGGCAGGCCGGCGCCGGTGCCAGCGGAGGAGGCGAGGGCAGCGGCAGGTGAAGGACCAGCACGCGCTAGGCAGTGCCACAAACCAAAGAGCGCCGAAAGCACCGGCGCTTGGCTGTTGCTGCGCTCCGCTGTCGGGCTAGGGAGGAAGGCTGCTGGCCCGGGGAGCCGCCGAGGCAGTGAGCCAACAAACCGGACCTGCTGCCCGCTGGGCTGTTCGGCTCTCGCCGGGACTTGGAACGCTCCACTCGGCCGCTGCTTCTGGATTACCCGCCACCGCTTCTTGGAGAGTTACCTTGCCTCACCAGCGGTCCCCGGATGGTAAGTGTTCCAGTCACCTCACTCCCTCCCTCCCTCTGGGCTCGAGAGGTCCGGCGCCCCCAGCAGCAGCACCAGGGTCGTCCCCCTCCCTGAAGCATCCCCGAAATAAGCACAAAATGCTAAGAACTTAAATTTGCAGTACAGTGCAAAAAAAGACAATGTGTCTCCAGAGGACCTAAAGCAGTTTAAAGGAAGTTAACTACTTAATCATGTATAAGTTTATTCTCAAACGTGGGAGACGATTTTAGGGACAGTAACTTCAGCCTCAGTAAGGAAGAAATGCTTAACTTAAAATGAATGTGAAGAGCAGATCTAATGGAGGTTTGGGAGACTCAATTCTGGGTCTGCATCTTGGCTGCGTTTGAGTTCTAAGGCACAGCTTTAAGGTTTGTTCCGAATACAGTAATTGGTTGTTGGATATGATGAGAAAGAAAGTCGTAGGATTTGGTGCAATATACAGAATCTGAAATTTTATGTACTGGTAGTATACCTTGATACAGGTAATCCTTGACTTAAGACCACAATTGAGTCCAAAATTTCTGTAACTAAGTGAGACAGTGAAGTGAGTTTTGCCCCATTTTATGACCTTTCTTGTTACATTTGTTAAGTGAATCACTGCAGTTGTTAATTTAGTAACACGATTGTCAAGTGAATCTGGCTTCCCCATTGACTTTGCTTGTCAGATGACCTCGGGATGCTGGAACCATCAGAAATGTGACTCAGTTGCCAAGTGTTGGAATTTTGATCATGTGACTACAGGGATGCTACAACGGTCATAAGTGTGAAAACTGGTCACAAGTCACTTTTTTCAGTGTTGTAACTTTGAATGGTCACTAAATGAACTGTTGTAAGTCAAGGACTACCTGTATATGATCATTGCAGTGTCCAGGGGTGGTGTGAACACTTTTTACAACCTTCTGATAAGCAAAGTCAATGGGGATCCAGATTCACTTGACAGCTGTGTTACTGACTTAACAACTGCAACCGTTTACTTAACAACCATGGCAAGAAAGGTTGTAAAATGGGGCAAAACTCACTTAACAACTGTCTCACTTAGCAACATAAATTTTGGCCTCAATTGTGGTTGTAAATCGAGGACTACCTGTCCTTTAGGAATTTAACCTGGGCCATCAGTTGTCCATACAATCATGGCATAATAGCATTGATTCAAGACCCGGATTCACTAGGATTTTCTAGCAAAGACTGCCCTTTAGAGAGCATGACCACCAAGCCACACCTGCCAGTCACATGACCACCAAGCCATGCCCACCCAGTCACATGACCACTAAGCCACACCCATAAAATAAGCCTAATAATACCACAGAAATACCACAAAAATAATACCACAGAACTGGTAGTAAAAATTTTTGAATACCACCACTGGTGTGTATGCTTACATACACACATGACATGATTATTAGGAAATATCTTAACCATGGTTTTCTACTAATTAATTAATAACCCAGCTTCGTAAGTATACCTGACTCGTATCTGTAGAGCAAAAAAAGGTTTTGGCAAGCTAACCATTGATACTACAAAGATCCATCTACCCCAACTATCCACTCTGCTCTGTTCAGATCTATGCTTATAAATATTTTTTGTTTTCTGTTATTATAATATATCACCAATTACTACATTACAATTCTAAGCACTGGGAAAATACTGCTTCTTTCATGTGCATCTTCTCAGATGCAATGTTATTGTCCACCGTTAAAAACAAAAAGCTGACTAGATATTTTAACATCTACATGAACTACTGGATGGCATTACCTGCTTATTTGAGGTCATGACTTAATAGCAATAGCAATAGCACTTAGACTTATATACCGCTTCATAGTGCTTTACAGCCCTCTCTAAGCGGTTTACAGAGTTAGCATATTGCCCCCAACAATCTGGGTCCTCATTTTACCCACCTCAGAAGGATGGAAGGCTGAGTCAACCTTGAGCCGGTGAGATTTGAACCGCCGAACTGCAGCTAGCAGTCAGCTGAAGTATCCTGCAGTGCTGCACTTTAACTACTGCAAGTAAACTACTGTATGTAAACTACAGTCTACATAGAGCTTACCCTTGAAGATCACCCATAGTGTAACAGGGCAGGCAGTGATGGTCAGGCCTCAGTATGTCTTTGTAACACCTCTGCTTTGTCAGCTGCCCTGGTTGCCAGTTTGCTTCTGGGTGCAATTTGAGGTGCTGGTTGTTACCTGTAAAGCCCTACAGGGCATAGAGCCTGATTATGGAATGCCTGTCTCTCATAGTATCTGCCCAGCAGATTGGATCTGGCAGGGTTGGCGTGCTTTGGTTTCCTTTGATTAAACAATGGTATCTATCGGGACCCCAGAAGCATGCTTTCTCTACAGCAATATCTGCCCTCTGGAAAGAGGTTCCCCAAAAATTCAAGTAGTAATGTGTTCAAAATAAATTACCCATTGATAATTTAAAGGGACCTGAAGATCTAGCTCTTCACCAAGGCCTTTGATGAAGTTGACTTAAGCCCATTTTAATTTCTGGCTTGTTGTTCCCTTGTTTTTAAATATGTTTTACTGTATTATTATAAAATGCAAGTAGTACATTATATTGTTTGGTCACAGTGATATCTGTGCAGTATTAATTAGAGACTATTATGATGTTTTAGGTAAATTTAACCGTTAAATGTTTTTAACAATTTGAAAACTGTCCAGGAGTCAGGTGGCATATAAATTTAATAAATTTCTATATTTATTATTAAATATATATGCCCAGTGGGAATACTGGTCCCTCAAGCTCAGTATTGCCCACATTGATTGACAGTGGGTTTCTAATATGGCATAGTGATACTGATTTGCAAAGTTTGGAATTTCTCCAGCTTTGCAAGAATATGTCTCAACTTTCTGCACACAGTATATATGACTCTCCATTGAATACAGCAATGGCTCCTGAAGATGCCACAGCTCTATACAAGCTAACCATAGCTTTCCATTTTTTTTAAGCAGCAAGGCTGATCAGACACGAACAGTCTGCTCCAGCCCTTGGTGGAACACCAGAAAAAACACAAGGTAAATGTGGCCTTTACATATTCTGTAATTACATAAAGAAGAAAATAATGATTCTTAATTTTGGATATTCTGTTGCTAGTCAAATGTACGAGTCAGAAGGACTTTGGAAATCCCATGATATTTTAACCTGCACATTTTCTATAACTTTTTGAACTATATTTTCCCACCAAGTTTTCATTATTGGCACGTGATAATTTTGACAAATGTTCCAAGGAATCATTTTGATGTCTGTGTTATGTCATTGTTTATAATTATGATAATTGTTATAGTTTTGCCCCCTGGCCACAAAAAAAAAAGGTATATACTGTTTTGCTGCCATTTTTAAACCTCCCTTAAAAGAGACATTTAGCCTTTTTTCCCAGTGATAATCTCTATATTACATTTTGTAAAAATTTTCTGTGCTAACAGGGCAGCCTTCTCCAGAGAATGATAATACCATAAAGGACCTTCTCCCAGAGGACGCTGGGATTGATCATCAAACTGTCCATCAACTCATTACCGTGCTGATGAAATTTATGGCCAAGGATGAGAGTAGTGCAGAATCAGATATCAGCAGTGCTAAAGCTTTCAATACAGTCAAGCGCCATTTATATGTTTTGCTGGGCTACGATCAACAGGAAGGATGCTTCATGATTGCACCTCAGAAGATGCGACTATCAACCTGCTTTAATGCCTTTATTGCAGGAATTGCGCAAGTGAGTTAGATTTATGCATTTGGTACAACTTGTGAAATTATCCCTCATTGTCTGGCTGAAACCTCTATTGCAATTCCCGAAAATGAAACATAGTCATAATCAGAAGAATTCAATGGCACATGGGGCATTTATTTTTATGAAAAGAAAAAAGGCACTGTTATGTGCACTTTCTAAAAAGTCCTAATCTCTCATTTATGTACGTAGTGCTTATACACAGGCATTCATAAACACATTTCCGTGCAAATGTTTAGGTACACATGGTCAGATTATATTTTAATTGATGTCTAAATGAACAGAAATTGATACGATTTCTATAAATGAAAAGATACCTTTCTGCAAATTTGAATGGAACCTTTCTACGTAGGAGCAGTTGTTTAAAGATTAAAAGTTAAAAAAAAACCCTAAGATTAAAAAGACTGGAGTCTCTTGGGACTAGGAAATAAGCCTCCTCAGTCATGGTCATTCTTTCTTGGAACAGAATTCCTCCAGAGATGACAGTGGCTTCTATAATATGGGGTTGGTCTTTCTTTCTTTCTTTCTTTTTTTTTAGAAAGGCATTTAAATCTGTTTATTCCATCTGTCTGTCTGTCTGTCTGTCTATTAAGTAGATATGTGATAAAGGAGATCCTCCTGCTATGGATTTAGTAACTACAAAATGTTCCTTAGGTATAGCTTTTGTCTTGCTGCTGTTATATTTCAATGTTTGTGTTATTTTATAAGAGACCTGTTTTGATTAAGTTGGTAGATATAAATGAGTGAGAAAGAAAGAAACTACACTAAAGATTTAATTCCAAAGTAGCAGTGAAGCACTGAAAGGGGCAAAAGCAAGTGAAACTCATATTAGTCTTTGGATTTATACAATAGAATAGAATTTTTTATTGGCCAAGTGTGATTGGACACACAAGGAATTTGTCTTGGTGCATATGCTCTCAGTGTACATAAAAGAAAAGATAAGTTCGTCAAGAATCACAAGGTACAACACTTAATGATAGTCCGGGTACAAATAAGCAATCAAATCATAGTAGGAACCAGTCAATATAAATTGTAAGGCTACAAGCAACAAAGTTACAGTCATACAGTCATTTGTGGGAGGAGATGGGTGATAGGAATGATGAGAAGATTAATAGTAGTGCAGACTTAGTAAATAGTTTGACAGTGTTGAGGGAATTATTTGTTTAGCGGAGTGATGGCGTTCGGGAAAAAACTGTTCTTGTGTCTAGTTGTTCTGGTGTGCAGTGCTCTATAGCGTCGTTTTGAGGGTAGGAGTTGAAACAGTTTGTGTCCAGGATGTGAGGGGTCTGTAAATATTTTCATTTAGCCTGTAATCTAGATGTTACCTATTTCCATTGATGTTTCCCCATGCCCTAAGAATCCAGGTTGCTCATAACACATGAGCAAAGATCGGAAAGTGAAATATCAAAGCTTGTTAGGAGAAGAAATGGGCATCCCCTGGGCAACAGTGATGTCACCGGCTAATCCTTTCAACTTGGAAGCACCTTGGTAGGTGCTTCCAACATGAACGTAGTAGTAGTAGTAATAGGAGAATAAATATTTATGTTCCCTTGACCGTGGTGTAATAGGCTGGACCCACATGCATTTTCATTTGTAATAGATTAACACTTCATCCATTTTTAATTTTGTTCATTTTTAGAAGACTTATTTCTAATACTTTAAACATTCTTTTAATGCAAGCTATTGTAGGGACCAATCCGTTAAGCTGTGAGTATGGCCGAATTGCAATAATAGTTGGTTGTTTGCCTCACAATCCTTGCAAAGGATGCCTACATACAAAACAGAGTGTGGATAAGACCAAGACAGAAAGATATGCCCAAGATACAGTCCTTTAGTGTTCAGTTTAATTCTGAAATGTTTCATTCAGAGAACATGAATGAAACATTTCTCACAGATACTCTTTTTTCATTGTTGCTATTGTAACAGCATTCTGGAAAGGAATGTTCTAGTAGCAAGAACTGATGCACTATATAATAATCAAATTATTGTTTTGGATGCTAGTCTAGCAGATGGTGTTGTATATCTTTCCTTGAAAGTGACTATCACTGTGACTGGAAAGCATTTGGCAAAGTGATATTGTGTTAAGCTCTAGCAGGAATAAATTAATTATCAGGCTGAAGATGAAGTACTTGTAACCCACTAGAGGTTGCTGCACTACAGTCTGTAGCAACTGTGGTCACATCAGATAACAGTGTGGGTTCTAGGAGTATTAATTCAGCAATATATGAAGTGCCATATGTTCCCCTTCTCAGCTCAGGCTAAGGCAAACTACCAAGGGACTGATCATTTGGCTGAGAGATTCCCAATATCAGGACTCAGCTTGAAATGAGTACTGTACATATGTGGATACTTAAAGGGTTCTTGATGTATATGGGAATGCTGACTACATAAGGAATTACATGTTTATGTGTTTACTAGAATAAATCTCCTTCAGAATGAAGGACTGAATGTGAATCAGAAGAGGGCATAGCTAGAATACATATTTACATTCAGGAATTTGAGGCTATCCTATTTGTTTCCACTATCCTTTTTCATACATTTCATGAGTACTGAATAGTTAAGTGAAAAATTATAGAATAATAACTTGAATTCCAGGGCTATCATTGTTCATCTGTTTGGCTTTACAGCTATTGTTTTATTTTTCTACACTATTGGGGGGTGGGGAATCTTTTCACTATTATTCATTTTTAGACCTAATTTTGTTAGGACATTTATCCTGTAAAGCGGCAGGCATAGTGATGGCAATTAAAAATGACTCTTTGAATAGTATGATATGATATGATATAGTATAGTATGGTATAGCATGGCACATACTGCATGTACATTTGTGTGGACACATTATGATATTGCAGGCGTATAGTTTTAGTTTGTGCAAAGATAAACATAGTGAGCATTGCTTCATATTTTGTCATGCAATGAGAAGGGGAAATTTTGCTTACAAGGAACTTCAAATTGAGAGCATTATCCTTCCATAGAGATGACTTTTCACTATGATGCTATGGAAATAACTAACAAAAAAGGTGAACCATCTTGTATTATAATTTCCAGCTGATCCTAAGAATGCAAATTTTAATTTCACATTTAAATTCACATTCAGGGGCATGGATGACAATTAACTCCTATCAGTCAAGATGCATACATCTTTACTGTACTGAATGTGCTGTTTAATACAATTAAGTGATTATAGGTTTGTCTTAATGAGCCACTGTATTTAAACTTGTAGGTTTATTTCTGCAATCGCTGCTAAGATTTTATAGAAAATTTATTGACGCAAGTCTTCAAATAGTGTTTTTTTCCTTTTTAAAGAGTGTTCTAAATTCTAATCTAATGTTAATTTTAGGTGATGGATTACAACATTAACCTAGGGAAACATCTTCTTCCTTTGGTGGCTCAGGTGTTGAAGTACTGCACGTGCCCTCAGCTTAGACATTATTTCCAACAGCCCCCTCGTTGTTCCCTCTGGTCCCTTAAGCCTCACATTCGACAAATGTGGCTAAAGGCCCTGCTTGTCATCCTATATAAGGTAAGCACTTCCCTTATTTCTTTCAGTTACTCCAAATCTATGTCTCATCAGAACCTTAGAACAATTGTTTTTATGAAGTCAGTTATAGCTTAATACATATTAGGAGTAAGTTACCTTTTCTTCATCTTGACCATTCTGTTTTGGCTTCAGGAGGCATGGCCTTTGATTAAGAAAAACACTGAAAGGTGGAGCTAATTTTTTTTGTCTCTTTTTAAAAAAACTGGGGAAGATTTTAAAAGACAAAATGGGTTTCTTAAACTTGTAGAGGTGTACAATACCCACTGTATTCTTTCAGTCATTCTCAAATGTTGAAAATTGGCTTTGTGAAATATTTTTTTTTACCACTTCAAACTTATAGATGGGAAGCTTCTGGCTGAAATGGCAAAATTGACTGTTTTGATTAAAGAAAAGAATATAAATACTTTTGTTTCCACATGGAGACCGCTTCTGAACTTTGTGCTTGAAGTGGAAAAGAATGAAACTTTGATTTTGGGTTTTACCAATTAGACTGATGGATCCTTATAGAAATGGCTAGTTTATATTATTATGAAAAAACAAAAAGTTGTGATTTGATGTTAATGCCTTATTTTACTGCAACAGAGTCAGAAGTCAATGCTTCTTTTTCTTTTTCCTAATCCTTCCTCACTCTTCTCCCCCCCTTCCTTCCCATTGTTTTCCTATTTTCTTTTGTATTTTGTATCTTATTTTATCTTATAACTCAATAAAAATGTTAACAAGAAGAATTTAGCTCTGCCAGCTTCACCAGAGACTGTAGACGGAAAGCTTCTGGGGTCATCTGTGAATGCAGGATTGCTTATCCTTGATATATATAAATCAGATGCTACTTTTAAAAGCAAAGAATAACTTAAAAGTTATTTTACAATTCCTTCCTATCAGTAAAGTACAAACATGATTTCATTCTTAGCACTGTTAATCATAATTGTTCCTCCTTTGGCTTATGATGTGCTAAAAGAATAAAAGAGCTGAAATAATTAAATTACTGCTTTGTAGATTTTTTTTTCAGAATAAATTAAAATATTATAAATGAAAATAATCACAATGTTTAAAAATATTTCCTTTCTTCCTTCTTCCCTCCCTCCCTTCCTTTCTTCCTCAGTATCCTTACAGAGATTGTGATATCAGTAAAATTGTGCTGAGTCTCATCCATATAACCATCAACACATTAAATGCCCAGTATCACAGCTGCAAGCCTCATGCCACAGCAGGTCCTTTGTATAGTGACAACAGCAATGTAAGCCGGTACAGTGAGAAAGAAAAAGGTATTACATCATATGATTCCTACCAAATGTCATTAAAGATTTTTTTATTTTCATCTTCTTGTTTAGGTTCAGTTTTTTAAGAAAAAAACTATGTTACATATGCATTCCATAGAATATAACAAAGAAAAGTATTAAAAGTTTATTTTGTACATGCAACAGTGCAGGGTGGAAACTGGCCTTCTATATGTAATCCTATAAATCAGTAACCCTGTTTTTTTTAAAGTATTTCTGATCTGAACTAGCTAGCAGCCAGAAGGCATGAGGAAAACTCCTTAATCGTTCAGCAAGTGGACAGACTCAACCATAGTTTTACCTGAGAACTGTGAGCATCCTGGACCAAATTTAAATCCAAGAAACTCTAGCAAATTCCTAGAACCTTGGCATTCAGTCAAATCAGCCATCAATAGATATATAAAGATAAACCACATTTACACTACCATTCAAAAGAGACAATAAAAAAGCTAGGAAGGAAGGAAACAAAAAGATCAGACTACATCCTCTCCAGCAAAGTCCTGTGGTGCTTTGCTGGATGCTTGTTTCATGGCTGTGATCTGGAAAAGGATGAGGAGGATTTTGTTTGTAGCTGAAGTCACACATTTTGAGCAAATATGCACAATAGTAGGATTACATTTAATAATACCTTGATTAACAGCATCACTGAATGCATTGCTTTAGGTCGTAATCAGTCTTTCGAAAAGAATAGTTCTGGAATTATTATGGCATTTGAGTTGAGACAATTGTAGTCCTTATGCAATCTGCAAGGCATTTTTGTATTTCCCAGCTGGATTGTAAAGCTGATTTGATGGAACTGAAAATATATGATGCTGCCTTATTATGATGAACATATCTTGTATTTTATTGAAAGGAGTTCTTTGTTGGAAGGAATCCTCTATTTGAAGGACTTCTCAATCCAAGTTTTTATATTTAAATATGCATTGGGTTTATATGTTTAGAATAGAATAATAATAGAATTGGAAGGGACCTTGAGGTCTTCTAGTCCAATCCCCTGCTTGAGCAGGAGACCCGGCCTATACCATTTTAGACAAATGGTTGTCCAGTCTCTTTTTGAAAGCCTCCAGTGATTTTTGTATGTAGGTAGTGAATTGAGAACTGTATTGCAAAATTCAAAGAAATATGCAGTCCAAATAATTTTTGTGTTCAAATCTGCATGCCAAACAGACTCTCTCTCTTATTTCTTCCTCTGTCTAAAATAATTTCATCAGTTATCTTAACAATCACACAGGGTTTTTTTTTTCCCAAATACATAGCCTCAGCTTACCCAAAGATGCTTTGTATCTTTTTTATCATGAAGGAAGATGTTGTGTCTTTTGTGTAACGTTGTTGTGATATGTCTGTGGAAATTCTCAGTCATCCAGGTCATGGTTGTCCCAAAAGTGCTTTTTCAAAAGGCAACTGGACTTCATTTTTTCCTTGAAAACGTTTTGCTTCCCTTCCAAGAAATTTCTTCAGCTCTGACTTGAAGAAGTTTCTTGGATGAGAAATGAAATGTCTTCAAGGAAAAAATGAAGTCCATTTGCCTTTTGAAAAAGCACTTTGGGGCTGTTGTGATATATCTTTAAGCTGTCTGAAAATAGTTGACCCTTTATTAGGATGAGGGTTGCGATACTGTTGCCTACCTTTTCTCTTTCAAGCAGAGGAAGACAGTGTCTTTGATGAATCAGACATTCATGATACACCCACTGGAACAGGCAATAAAGAATCACAAACGTTCTTCGCAAGGTTGAAAAGAATTGGAGGCAGCAAAGTGGTGAAATATCAGCCAGTTGAGATGAATGCTCAAAGAAGTATGTATATCATTGGGGATATTTGGGGGGGGGGGAGCGCTGTCATGTTAGACACAAAGCTTCTGCCTGGAAATACTATGATTATATGATTATTGCTTGGTATACTGTGAATATATTTGACTTAAACTGGGATAAGGTAAGCAAGCATATCAAAATCTGTATCTTAAAATCATAGAGAGACTTTGTGGATTGTCTATAGTCAGCCCCCTACTCAGTGCAGAAATCTCAGAGATAGACAGTATCCAACAAAGAAAAATATCGTTCTCATAGAAGGACAATACACCACCTTTATGGGAAATTGTTCCACTTGCCAGCTGCACTTTTAATAAAGCAGTTTCTTATAATTTCAGTCTTTTTGTAATACAAGCACATTAGTATTACTTTTGTGTTTTGATCTAGGAGTATTATAGCCAAGTATTATTGTTAGTGTTCTTCAGACCTTCCTCATCCACACATGAGAATCACAGCCAGCATATAAATCTTAATTATGCTACATGCCTGAATAAGTTTGAACTTTTAACATCAATTCAGTCATTTTCTCCTAGTTAGATATATTTAAATTGCACTCTTTATTCTGGATATTGTAAAATAAAATGCAATAAAATTGCCACTTATAAAATACTAAGTAATAGCTTATTGTATTGCTGTCAGCCCTGTGAGATTGAGTAAGTTATAATTTAGAATATCATAAAAGTAATTTTTCTTTTCTCCTGTTCAATATCTAGTCTTCTAAACATAGTGAAATCTTCACTAGATTTTCTGTTTTTACAATCTTCCCATAAATGAAAATATTATCAGAATTGATATCATGGACTGAGGCATGAATCAGTAACTGTAAAAAAGATAGTAAGCTAAGCTTGGTGTTATTAATATTAAAATTAGTGTATTAATGTTGCCATCTTGTTCTTGTTAACTGATTTCATGTCTCGCCCTGGAAAGTCTCTTTAGGACTAGGATTAGAACTATCTGCATCCATTCAATGTAGTCTTGAAGTTATAAACAGGAATTTTATCTAAAATGCCAATATAGCTTAAATATGGAAATGCAGAATGACATTGAATGGAATAGTACCAGCTTTTTCTATTCTAGGTGAAATAGAACTGGCTGAATATAGAGAAACTGGCATATTGCAAGACAATATTCTGCGCTGTATGAGAGAAGAAAGCATTCAGAAAAAGAAACTGCGCTCTCTAAAACAAAAATCTCTTGACATAGGAAATGCAGACTCCCTGTTGTTTACATTAGACGAGCACCGTCGGAAATCATGCATAGACCACTGTGACTTAGAAAAGCCACCTGCCGCTTCCACTTACACCACACTGAGGCAGAATGATTATGGACAACCACAGCAAAATTATTCTACCAAAACAGAAGAGCAAGATACAGGAGAGAAGGAAAATATTCCAGCTGTCTCAGGAAGAAGTCAAACAAGGCGACGACCTATCATACCAGAAGTCAGGTTAAACTGCATGGAGTCATATGAAGTGACCATAGATTCCCCAGCTAAAACCTCTCCTCCAAAGGAGGACTTAGATCTCATAGATCTGTCGTCTGATTCAACGTCAGGGCCCGAAAAACAGTCTGTTGTTTCCAATTCAGACAGCGACTCCTTAGTTTTTGAGCCACTCCCTCCTCTGAGAATAGTGGAAAGTGATGAGGAAGAGACTGATCTCACAAGTCAGTTGCGTAACGTTGACTCTAGGATGACACTTGCCTCCTCGCCATCAAGTCCTACCAGTGTTTCTATCCTCAGTCTTAGCATAACGCCACTGGTGCAGTTCAGCATTGAAGATTGTTCCAAAGTTGTAACCCCTTGTGAAGTGAGTCATTTTGTATCATTTGCACAAGACAAAACTCCCCTAACTAGCCCTGAAAGTCAAAAGGGTGTTGATGAACTAGCTAAGCCAGAAGATGTTCAAGGGATATCCCCTGGCAGCCCCCTGACACTAAAGCAAAAACGGGATATGCTGCAAAAATCATTTGCTCTCTCGGAGATGTCCATTGATGATAACTCTGAATTATGCATAGAAGATATTAAGCCTGTTGAACCCTTTCCGAGTTCAACTGGGAAAATGGTCTTTATTAAGCTCCCTGAGGACTCTGATAGCCAAGCTGAAAGTCAAAAGCCAGATGCCAGTGCAGAATCTGATACAGAACAAAGCACAGAACCAAAGCAAGAGGAAGAAGCTGAAGAGTCAGAATTTAAAATCCAAATAGTTCCTAGGCAGAGGAAGCAGAGAAAGATTGCTGTGAGTGCCATCCAGAGAGAATACCTGGACATTTCCTTCAACATCTTGGATAAGCTGGGAGAACAGAAAGAGACAGGTGAGCAATACCAGTTGCCTATGCATTTTGAAATGATCTGATTATCACACTGGGTTTTTTTTTTCAAGGAAGAAGAACACAGCAAAATTGAGTGACTGTAAAATAGCAATTTATAATATAAAGAAATAGAAAACATTGAATCTGAGTAAAGTTCACAGTAAGGTCCCTCCTTATTGAAAGTCGGCATTTCTTCCAGATCTCTTTCCTAACTAAACTATCTAAGCTAAACAAAAGCCTTTAGGAGAGAAGGGAAAGTTGAAAGATCAGTAAGGCATCATTTATTTCTAATGAGCTCTCTTTGTTATCAGTTTAATCGTTTCCTCAACAATAAAGGTTTTGTGAAAGGTGTGGAAAGGAGTTGATTCATGGTAGGTTATTCAAATTTTCCATTTGACACTTTTCTGGAACTTGAAAATATTTGAAAAAGACTTGGTTATTTATTTCTTCATATATATTCTGCAATTCTTCCAGAGGAATATTGGACTAAGAATAGAATGGCAATAATCAGTATTAACCAAAGTAGATGACAACTGTTATTCCAGGCTTAAGATTAGTTGTTGTTGTTGCTGTTGTTGTCATCATCGTCATCATCGTCATCATCATCATTGTCATCATCATCCCCCAACCTGATTTCCTAAAATGCTCCAATCATATCTTTGAATCTTGTTCTTGTATCTTCAATTTTGTGAGTTAAATCATTGACTATAAGGCTGCAGTCAAATATGTTTAGAATTGTAGCTGTAGTACTTTATCCGCATCCCAATTGTCCCAGCAAAATTGGCTCTACTCATATGAACACTGTCACCTCATCCCCATATCTCTCAAATAACAATTGCTCCTGAAGACACTTACAATATGGACATGGGAGCAATATGCACACGTAAGGGCCACATCAGGGTTGTGTTTGACCTTGGAGGGCCAGGGTGGGCGTGGTTGGGGTGGGCATGGTCATTGTGGGTGTGGTTGGGGTGGGCGTGGCCATGGTGGGCGTTTGACACAGGCTCAAGATGCATTTTTTCCCCTTTGCATTCAAAACAGCTATTCCAGACAAAGGGAGATTTATTTTCTGGCACAAATAGTCTCAGTTCCACAGTGTAAAGATTAAAGACATGTAGAGTCCCCAGCTGCTATTGGGCTTGAGTCTTTTGTATAGAAGCAGATCTGAATATGTGCACAATATTGTCAGAACAGAGATGTTCAAAAGCTTAATGTGAGTTAAGACAATCTAAACAACATCCAGGGTATTATATTTATACTTACTGGGTTGAATGATAAATTAACATTTAGAACCTTTTTTTTGTCTTCTTTATGTATTAATCCGTCTGCCTTATTTATGGCATTTCTCCATCCCCAAATAACAAAATTGTACACTCTTTGTTATTGCTTGGGCAATATCAACTCAGGTTTCCCTTTTCCCTATTGAATCTGTCCTTTCAAATATTAAATAACTCTATGTAGAATACTTTAGCTGACCCTTCCATTTTTCATTTTTAATAGAATTCTTTGAAAACATTAAAATTTTATTCCAGATATCCACTGTAAAGAGGAACACTGTACAACACAACAAAATAATCACAATATATTGCTAAATGTCTAGAAAGATACAGAATGCCCCCAACAATCTGGGTCCTCATTTTACCCACCTCAGAAAGATGGAAGGCTGAGTCAACCTTGAGCCGGTGAGATTTGAACCGCCGAACTGCAGCTAGCAGTCAGCTGAAGTAGCCTGCAGTGCTGCACTCTAACCACTGCGCCACCTCGGCTCAAAAAAGCTGCCTTCTATCTGCCAGATTTGCACACTATCCAGTCCTAATATGATTTGATTTTGACTCTGTGTGTTCTGTAAATTTAGCCATTTGTGCTTTACACAGTAAATCACAATTAAGAAATAACCACTGGATGTTTTCACATGACATAATGCATTAATAAAATCTTATAGCTTGTCCTTACTACCATATTCTACATCCAATCATGTTCTGTATTTAAGTTTTTAGGCTCACTATATTGTTTTCAAACCATTATGGGGGAGATAACATGATCCAGTTAATCCAAAATGGGGGGTGGGGGTGTTTTGGCCACCAGACTGCTGTAGGAGGCCGTGGGGGCTGAAAACAGGCTGAAAACATCCCCCCACGACCTGTTTTTGGCTGCCAGACTACTGTAGGAGGCTGTGGGGTCCAAAAACTGGCTGAAAATGGCCCCTTGCAACCCGTTTTTGACTGCCAGACTACTGTAGGAGGCCTTGGGGGCCAAAAACGGGCTGAAAATGGCCCCCCGCAACCTGTTTTTTACCACCAGACTGCTGTAAGAGGCTGTAGGGGCTGAAAACAGGCTGAAAATGCCCCCTGTGACCTGTTTTTGGTTGCCAGACTACTGTAGGAGGCAGTGAGAGCCGAAAATGGGCTGAAAATGACCCCCGCAACCCATTTTTGACTGCCAGAGTGCTGTAGGAGGCCGTGGGGGCTGAAAACGGGCCGAAAATGCCCCCCGTGGCCCCTTTTTGGCTGTCAGACTGCTGTAGGAGGCCGCAGGGGCTGAAAATGGGCCAAAAACGTCTCCCCTGCAGCCCGTTTTTGACCACCAGACTGCTGTAGGAGGCTGTGTGGGCTGAAAATGGGTGGAAAACACCCCCCATTTGGCTGCTAGACTGCTGTAGGAGGCTGTGGGGCCGAAAATGGGCTGAAAATGGTCCCCTGCAACCCATTGTTGACCGCCAGACTGCTGTAGGAGGCCATGGGGGCCGAAAACGGGCCGAAAATGCCCCCCCGTGGCCCCCTTTTGGCTGCCAGACTGCTGTAGGAGGCCGTGGGGGCCTAAAAAGGCCCCCACGCGGCCCCCTATGGCCTGATTTTGGCCACCAGACTGCTGTAGGAGGGCATGCGGCCCAAAAATGGGCCAAAAATGGGCCCCCTGCGACCTGTCTTTGGCTGCCAGACTGCAGTTTAAAATTTGTTCTATACATGTCATTCCTTCATTAATGAATTTGGACATCCATAGAAGCAGACATCATTACCGACAGTGTGGATATTGTAGCTAATTTTTGGCTCCATTTTTAAAAGATCTCCTTTAACAGATATCGAGATGTATGTTTTTCCCTTCTGCTTTGAAACTTGTCCCTTCTAGCATCAGGTTTCTAAAATCATAAAGTAGCTTGCTTATAATAGTCAAGCTAGCCAAAACAAATCTCTTTCCAATGAGAAGCTATTTATTTTTCAGTTAATTCTAAAATCTTATAATCAAAGTCAATATTTCAAGTCTATCTGGACTCTTAATCCATTTATAATTTTTCTTAGATACAGTTTATTTAGCTTTTTGCTGTTTGTTTCATTTTTAAAAGTTCTAAAGCTTACATTTATTTTTTCTTTGTTCAGAGTTGAAGATAAACTCACCCAATGACTTTTAAAAGTTGTCATTCCAAAGGTCTCTAACAGCTTTAAGATGGTTAATAAGCAATTTCTGAGAATGATTAGAAAGGGAGTTTTGTTAACCTGGTGTCCTTTAAAAGGTTCCACTATGGTTGTGAGCAAGATGGCTAATCCTTTGTTTCCCAGTGCTCAAAACTGCCAAAAACTGCTGTCCTGAAGTCTCTTCATAGGAGCAGTTGTCCAGAGCACATGTGAGCGATCTCCCATCCTCTCCTTATATGGAGAGATTTTGCTCACTGTTTCCTTGGTCTTTGCTGCAGTTCTCAGCTCCACTTTCATGAAGACATTTTCAGTTCCCGTACCTCCCTTGAAGTCCCCCATATAGCAGCATTTTCTAACATGCTGCCTTCTAGAGATGTAAGGAAAATATAACAGAGCATTAAAATGTATGGTGATGCCAACATACCCATTATGATGGTGAATCGTGTATATTAAATATGAGTTCATAGGAAGGCAGTGTTTTAGAGAGTCCATTGCTCTTTTCTTATAATCTGTGTTGGAAAAAAAGTGAGATGGCATTTTGTAATTTCACAATTGTCTTTATAGGGATGCATGGAAATTAACATTTACACAGGAGAAAGCTGTGTATTGAAAAAGATTCTCCAGCATATGAATGTGTAAATCTAATTTCAGTGCGATACAAAGGAAAATAAATGGTTTTCTCATCACAAAGTATCTCATTTCTCCAAATTCCTATTTTAAATGCCAAGGTGATAAAAAGGAATATCAGGAAGAAAAAAAATTGGAAAAATTGAAAGAGAGTTTATGAATAACTGTTTTCTTATTTCAAAAGCCCCCCCAAAAGTTTCTGAGTTCCAAGCAATATTTCTTTTTGCAGATGTATCAACTAAAGTACTTTCAACCTTAGAAATGCCAAGGGAGTCATCTTCTGCTCCTACACTTGAAGCAGGTGTACCAGAGATAAGTAGCCACTCTTCCATGTCAAGTAAGCTCTCCCCTGACTTTGAGGAAAGAAACCAATGTTTACTGCATTTGTGCTTCTTAGTATGTTTTGCCATCTGGTGCATTACTTCTCTCCACTCGTAAATGTTTATGTGTCTATTGTGTTGTGTTAATTAACTTTAAAAGTACCAGAATGGAGTTGGCACTCCATAATGAGCTTTATATTCACAGAAGATTAAAGGGTTGAGGAGTCATTTTGTATTATCATTCATGAACATAGAATAAAAGAGTTGGAAGGAACCTCAGAGGTCTTCTAGTCCAAGCCCCTGCTTGAGCAGAAGACCCTATACCATTTCAGAGAAATGGTTGTCCAGTCTCTTTATGAAAGCCTCCAGTGATGGCGCACCCACAATTTCTGAAGACAGCACCCACAACTTCTGAAGGCTATTCTCATCGAACTTTTTATCAGAACACAATCTTTAGATAAATGGACTTTTCATAAGTAATGCTGTTCACATACTGTTGGGTAGGATAGCTATATTTCAATAATTACCACATACACTGATGGCATACCTAACCATGTCCTTTCCGGATTCAAATGTACATGCATGGAAGATGCAGGAATATCTAGAGCAGTGTTTCTCAACCTTAACAACTTTAAGATGTGTGGACTTCAACTCCCAGAATCCCCCAAAGTGCTGCCTGGGAAATTCTGCAAGTTGAAGTTCATGCATCTTAAAGTTGCCAAAATTGAGAAACACTGATCAAGGGGAAACTCCTTTTAGGTTTTTCCTAATCCAGACCAGTGTCAGATACTACAATCTCACTCAATCTGATATAAATTTGCAAAGCATGCAGTGCCCTTTATATTTTCACCAATTCTATATCATTCAGGAAAACCAATAGATTTTTCTTGTTGCATTTAGTTCTCTTTTCCACACTTTCAAATCCTTTCCCGGTTTTAAATCCTTTTCCTGTTTTTCCTGCTTGTACTGAATTATAACCACAGTGAATGTTAATATTTTCTACTTGATTAGATGTGAGATGCTTAGGGAGAGAAAATCACGTCTACATTTTCAGGGCCATGTAAAGCGTGCAGGGGTGAAATCCAGCAGGTTTTGACAGTTTCTGGAGAACCAGTAGCGGAAATTTTGAGTAGTTTGGAGAAGTGGTAGCGGAAATTTTGAGTAGTTCGGAGAATCGGCAAATACCACCTCTGGCTGGCCCCAGAGTGGGGTGGGAATGGAGATTTTGAAATATCCTTCCCCCAGGAGTGGGGAGGGATTGGAGATTTTGCAATATCCTTCCCCCAGGAGTGGGGTGGGAATGGAGATTTTGCAATATCCTTCCCCCAGGAGTGGGGTAGGAATGGAGATTTTGCAATATCCTTCCCTCAGGAGTGGGGAGGGAATGGGGATTTTGCAGTATCCTTCCCTCAGGAGTGGGGAGGGAATGGGGATTTTGCAGTATCTTTCCCTCGGGGGTGGGGAGGGAATGGGGATTTTGAAGAATCCTTCCCCTGGAGTGGGGGGGGAATGGAGATTTTGCTGCCACGCCCACCAAGCCACACCCACCAAGCCATACCATGCCCACCAAGCCACGCCCACAGAACCGGTAGTAAAAAAATTGGATTTCACCACTGAAAGCATGTTAAAGTAGCATAGCAAGTATAGACTTGCAGTTCATTTTCAGAAATAACTGATAGGGAAAAATGATCTCAATAAAATAATAAAATAGGTAAAAATAAAATAAAAAAGAATAAAATGTTTTGTGGAGAAAACAATTTAATCAGAAATCTGTATATACCTTATTGGTTTTTAAATGCTAATGATATATTTTTCAATAATTCTACCCCCCCAACTCCAATATTTAAAATCAAACTTTTCCTTGAGAAATGAGATAAATATAGTAATTTTCAAAGTTAGTGCTTTCATGCAGAAGAAAGTACCTGGAAGGGTTTAATTTCCACTATAAAAGCTAAAATTTTGTAAGATTTTATATTGGCACTTTAGAAGGTTGACTTAGTGCCCAGTCTTTGTTGTTTATAATATTTCAAACTGTTTAGTTTTATAGTTTTAATGTGATTTTATATATTGTTTTAACTTTTGCTTGGGAGCTGCCAAGAGTTGTTTGGAGGATAGGCAGCTATATAAATGTTTTAAATAAATAAATAAAACAAGAAAGAAAAACAACCAATTTCCTCTGTTTTTGGCAACAATTTATGCACTAGGCAGGAATGTCTGCTCTAAAATTTTAATTGCTGCACTTTGTTGGGAAATTCTGTGTGTAATAAACTGGTTTTAAGCATAGCACTAGAGAAGAAAGTTATGCTATTCTCTAATTTGATGTTGACAAACATTTTTAAAATGAAAAATCATATCAATTGGAAATGGAATTTTAATCTATTTTACAATTCAACCGCAGAATCAATCTCACATTTTAAAAATGCTTTGGAGTACTAAAGATTGAAATAAAGGCAATAGCAATAGCAATGACACTTAGACTTATATACCGCTCCACAGTGCTTTTACAGCACTCTCTGAGCGATTCGCAACATCAGCATATTGCCCCTAACAATCTGAATCCTCATTTTACCAACCTCGGAAGGATGGAAGACTGAGTCAGCCTTGAGCCCTTTATACAAAAAATGTATTTGAAATATTTTCAGTGTGACATTCATCAGTAAGATGCCCTATGGATCCAAAGGTTGTCCTCATAATCTAGAGCAGCGGTTCTCAACCTGTGGGTCACGACCCCTTTGGGGGTCGAACAACCCTTTCACGGGGGTCGCCTAAGCGTGTGCTAGCCCTCCATCTTGGTGCCACGCCCCCTTTGTCATTTCATCACATGTGGGGAGGGGAGGGGGTCGCGGCACTAGGAAGGTTGAGAACCACTGCCCTATACTGTACATGTACATAAATGTATATAAGTACATTTACATATACGCATCCAAAAATTTTATTTTATTGGATTTATACACCGCCCAGCTCACTATCTAAGTGACTCTGTGCAGTTTATAGTTATAGCTGTATGAGGGGGTGGGGAGGGGGTCGCGGCATTAGGAAGGTTGAGAACCACTGATCTAGAGCAAATTGGGGGACAGAAATAAAGTTGCAGGTACAATTGTAGATCTGTTTGACAATCGTCATCCCCTTCTGAGCACACTTCATTGAATACCAACCCATTGGGTGAATGTGTGTAGAGCTATATTACAGAGTAGAAAAGTTCATTTTGAAGAACAAGCTGGATATAGGTAATTATAAACAACAGTAAATAATACTGAAAATTATACAAATATATTAATTTCTGACTTGCAGCTCAGTTCCGACAGATGAAAAGAGGTTCTTTGGGAGCACTGACCATGAATCAGTTGATGAAGAGGCAGCTGGAACATCAATCTAGTGCTCCTCATAATATTAGCACATGGGACAATGGTAAGTATTTCACATTGCAGAAAATGAAGGTGAGATGGTGAAATGAGGTTGTGAGAGGAATTGGGACCTGTTTTGTGAGGATAGGATACACAGGAATGGGAAGGGTAAACAAATTTTGGTAGCGATGGCTCAGGAGAGTTTTAGTGGGGAACATAGGATAAGCCAGGGTTTCTCAAAATGAGCTCCTTTAAGATATGTAACTTGCAGAGTCAACACATCTTAAAGTGGCCCAGTTGAGAAACCCTCGGAGAGCGCATTCAAAGAGAAAGTACATTACTTTGGTGCTGATTCCCATGTCTGACCGTGTAGCTCCCTTAGATTTTGACTTTTCGTGGGCAAAGTCTGCAATGGTGATTGGAACAACATTTTGTGATGTTAGATGGGGCCCCTTTTATTCTATGGACTCTGAACAAGTGTATAGGGCATTGTCTAGTGTGTGGTTTTTTTTTTTGCCATGTGGGAGTTAGTCCATGCTCTTCATGGCTCTTTTGGGGGGCACATGAATGGTTTTATGAAGGTGATCAGACTCAGTGTGTGGGGGTATTACCTCTTAAAGGAAGCTCTGGTATATTCTGGGTAGTCCTCAACTTTGCTAAGTGTTGCTAAGTGAAACAATTGTTAAGTGAGTTTTGCTCCAATTTATGACCTTTCTTGTCACAATTCTTAAGTGAATCGTTGCAGTTGCTAAGTTAGTAACATGATTGTAAAGCGAATCTGGCTTCTCCATTGATTTTGCTTGTCAGAAGGTTGCAAAAGGTGATCACATGACACCAGGACCCTGAAACCATCATAAATATTAACCAGTTGCCAAGCATCTGAATTTTGATCACATGACTGTGAGGATTCTGCAACAGACATAAGTGTGAAAAATAGTCATAAGTCACATTTTTCAGTGCCTTTGTATCTTTGAATGGGCATCAAATGAATGGTTGTAAGTTGAGGACTGCCTGTACTTACTCAAGAGGCCGTCCCTGGGTTAGACTAATTTTGACAACTATTGCCCAATCTCTGACCTTCTCTTTAATGGAATGGGTGTAAAGAGGAAAGTGTAAGGTTATCTACAATGCTGCATAGAAGAAACAAATCACATGGATTCTTTTCAGTCCGGATTCAAACTTGGGCATGGGGCAGAAACAGCATTGGCTTAATTAAGGGATACCTTTGTCAAATAGAGCAATGTGCCTTTCTAGTCCTTCTTAACCACTCAATGGCTTTCAGTACTATATTGATCACCAATGAGATTGGAGATTGAGAATACTGTCTTGAGTAATTCTACTCTTTCCTGATTTCATATTTGTATACGGGAAAAGAGGTGAGCCTAGTAGCTGCTCATACGTGGAGTGCTGCAAGGTTTATCTCTTTCCTGTATTTTTGAACAACTATATCAAATGTCAAGGTTATCCATTGATACAAGTACAGGTAAATTACTATAAGGAAAGCTTATACCAGTCTGTTGAACTTCACGACACTGTTGATGCTGAGAAAGTCTTATGTTGGTTTCTGGAGGGCAAAACAAGCTAAAACTGAACCCAAGTAACATGAAGCTGCTGATGAAATTTGAAGCTCTCATGTTGTCACTTGAAGGGGAAGTACAAACCTTGAAGGATCTGCTGTGGTTTGAGGATCCTCCTGGATTTTCAAGCACTGCTAGATGGGCTGGTAGAGACTGCAGCCAATGGGTTCTTTCCCAGCTTTAGTTGGTGTGCCACTTGTGTGAACCTCATAACATCAATTCATGTTCTCATCACTGCACAATTAGATATGCCAATGGACTCTAACTGGAGGAGCTTCTGAAAATCATTCATAAGTTGCAATTGTTCAAAATGCAACAGCCCACTTGCTGGCACACTGAAACTACCAGAAACACATAAACTGTGGTGAAAGCCCTAATAAGCTTTTAAATACAATTCAAACTACTGCAGGGGTGGGTTCCACTTACCTTCCCTACCGGTTCTGATCGCGACGGAAGTGCACGTTTTGCATGCGCGCGCCCCGTCGAATCACGCAAAACTCCCGGAAATGACCCTCTGCGGATGCGCAGAAGCCTTTGCGCATGCGCAGAGGTTTTTTTTCCCAAACTGTGGCGACTGGAGGACCGATTCAGGAGCGTGGACCGCCAGTCTTTTCCGCTACCGGTTCTAAAGAACCGGTCTGAACTGGCAGCAACCCACCTCTGAACTACTGGTATTGTTTTATAGAGCTCTACATGGTTTGATGCCAAATAATTTTCAGGCCCACCTTCTTTACTCAGAACTAGATTGTTCATTTCTTCATCATGGAAGAAATTCTTGGGGATCATGCATTTCTATATGATAAGGAGGATTTAAGCCAACAAATGATGTCTCTCTGTCATGGCTCTGATATTATAGAATGACTTTTCTTTAATGATTAGATTTCTCCCTAATTCTGACAGCCTTACAGAAATCATTAAAAACTGGATTGTTTTTGAGGACCTTGGGCAACTGTGAATGCCATCTTCTTGATAACCGTTGATGTTTAATAGTGACATATTACTGTATTATTATTGTGAGATGGATGCCATGTTGTGAATTTTAATTTATTTGTGTTAGGATGTTACCGATTGGTGTTCATTAGCTGATTATCCTGGATATTTTCATATTTATGCACATTGTTAATGGATATTATAATTCTTGTTTATACTATTGTCATTAATGTTTTTAATTTTTATTTACAGACAAGTGTATGTTAATATGTATATTTATTTTTGTGCTATTCTTTTCCCATAGAATAGTCAGTGATTGTTTGCTGTATGGAATTGGTATTCTAAAAACTCCCAGTATAGAAAATTCTTCATGACACCATGTCAGCAAGATAACTAATAATGTTTATAGAAGAGCTATTTCTTTGCGAATGGCTAATTTATGTAAATTTTGTTTAAAACTGGTATGCAGGTAGTGTTTCTAGATATAATGAGGGCCATGCTGAATCAGTTCATAATTTATACTTGTCAATTAGATGCTTAGGGATGCCTGAAAGCATGACATAGCAATAGCAATAGCACTTAGACTTATATACCGCTTCACAGTGCTTTACAGCCCTCTCTAAGCGGTTTACAGAGTCAGCATATTGCCCCCAACAATCTGGGTCCTCATTTTTACCCGACCTCGGAAGGATGGAAGGCTGAGTCAACCTTGAGCCGGTGAGATTCGATCTGCCAAACTGCTGGCAGCTGGTGATCAGCAGAAGTAGCCTGCAGTACTGCACTCTAACCACTGCGCCACCACGACATGACAGCCATTCTGTCGCTGTTCCCAAAGAAATAGTACAGTAGGAAAATTGTTGCCAATGTAATATACAGAATACAGAATAACAGAGTTGGAAAGGACCTTGGAGGCCTTCTAGTTCAACCTGCTGCTCAAGCAGGAGACCCTATACCATTCCAGACAAATGGTCATCCAATCTTCTCTTTAAAATCTCCAGTGATGGAGCACCCACAACTTCAGGATGCAAGCTGTTCCACTGATTACCGTATTTTTCAGACTATAAGACGCACCGGACTATAAGACGCACCTAGATTTAGAGGAGGAAAACAAGAAAAAAATAGTTTTTGGCCTCCGCGTGTCCCGTTTTTGCCCTCCCCGGCCCCCAGAAGCACTTTGCAGGCCAAAAAAAAGTTTTGGGCAAAAATGGGACATGCAGAGCACTGCAGAGTGCTTCTGGGGACCGGGGAGGGCAAAAACGTGATGTGCGGAGGGTTCAGGAGGCCAAAAATGAGCCCGTTTTTGGCAAAAACGGGGCCGTTTTTGGTGGAGCACTGCAGAGTGCTTCTGGGGGCTGGGGAGGGCGAAAACACGAGATGCGGAGGGTTCGGGAGGCCAAAAACAGGCCCGTATTCGGTCTATAAGACACACCAAAATTTTCACCCACTTTTAGGGGGGCGGTGGGAAAGTGCGTCTTATACTCCAAAAAATACGGTAATTGTTTTCACTGCAGAAAATTTCACCTTAGTTCTCGGTTGGATCTCTCCTTGATAAATTTCCATATGTTAATTCTTGTCCTGCCTTCAGATCTTTGGGAAATAGGTTGACCCTCTCTTGTCTGTGACAGGCCCTCAAATATTGGAATTCTGCCCTCATGTCATCCCTAGTCCTTCTTTTCACTAGACTAGACATACCGTTCCTGCAACCATTCATCATATTAATAATCTTTACAATTTATATATTATCACATATATAAAATCTTTATGATTAATAGCCATTGATAGCATTATAAATTATATTCATCCTCCTTGGAAACCATTGCTACCTTTTAGGAGAGTACATTCCACTGTATGAACACATCCATGAACACACAGAACGCATCCATGAACATCAGCTAGCAGTCAGAAGACATGATGAAAACTCTTTAATTTCACAACATATGGACAGAGTTAAGTATAGTTTTAATTGGGAAACTATGACCATCCTAGATCAAGCCAAGCCTAAAAACACTAGGAAATTTCTAGAAGCCTGACATTTTGACAAATTAGCCAACAATACACACACAGACATAAACAAAATGTACATAATGTGCAAAAAGAGATCATCAACAAGCCAAAAAGGAAATAAAAAGACCAAAATACCTTCTCACCAGCAATCAGCACCGAGATGAGCATAGGTTAAGTCCAAGATTAATATCAGACCAACAATGAAGAAGTAAGCAATACCCCAATCAAGGAACTGCCAAACAAGCTAATGGTAAACAGCCCAACCAAAGAACCTCCAAGACTACTCCCACCACATGCACAGGGCAAGCTACTAGAATATAAATGAGAGCAAACACCATTCCTTACTAGCACTGATGATGGTACCTAGTTTGGGTAATAAAATGTCTGCAAGAAAACAGCCAAGCTCAGACAGCACCAAAGACCACTCCCATTCCACTGTTATGCTTTTAATCTATAGTATTTTGAATAAAAAAATCTATCATTTTGACTCAGCTGCAATATAGGAAAAATATGCTAACTGGATATCAAGCTTTCCATATCATCAAGGAAAATGAATTGAAGACATACTGGCTATAAAATATGAAATCTCTACCTCCTAATTACACTATTCCTTTATTACATATTTTGACTCTCTGTAAAAATACTAATGTGTCCCACTTCACTGAAGATCCTACAGTTTGATTGATTCTGGCACATTTAGAGAGCAGATGCTTAACTGCAGTTATCTGCCAAGAAAACTCTGGGACTTCAACAATAGAATAGAAGCATTAGGATAATTTCAGTCTTGAAATGTTTCCTATATCAAATCTTGATATCTAGGTGTCAGAAATGGATATTTAACTTAATCATTTTGATAAATTAACCATCTTCATATATGAATAGTAAATTTATATGAGGAATTGTATTTATTATGAATATTCGTAATGGCTTTGTGCAATATGAATACTATAAAAAATAATTACAGGCCAGCAGCAATTCTGTAGGCAGCAGAAAGCCCCTTTATGCAGGCTTGCCATGAGGAGTTTTGCAGGAGGTCTTCTTCTTGACATAATAAACAGTCAATCTATTAATTAAAACAGGAATATTTAGAATTCTCAATAATATAGGAGAATCTATGCTGGATGAAACTAAAGGTCTATCTAACTTTTCATCTTGGTGCCATTGTAGCCAGTCAGATGGCTGCATTCCTATGGGGAATTTACAATAGAATGAGATGAAATAGCAACTTGCATTTCCTCACAGTTGGCATTGAAAGTCATACAGCACTGCAACTTGTGATTGCAGATTCCGTACATGCACTTTCTACATACTATATATCATTTTATACATTTCTATTATGCAAACTATAACTCTCCACCCCGGTCCCAGACTAAGTGCTCTAACCATTGAAATGATGGAACAGGGTCTGCGGTGAGGCTTTGGAGGGGAGTGATGAAGGCAGTAACTGAATCCTGAATGGTGTAGGAAATGGCTTTCCCCAGACTTTTCCTTGAGATGTATCTCCCATAATTTTATATCTAAATGTATCTCAAAGGAAAGGGTTTATAAAGCACAAATAATAGTGGAGAGTGTGTAGAGATTTGAATTCTGTTACAGGCAACCTTTGATAAGTGTGCAAAGTCTAAGATCAAGCTGAAAAATCATCTCCAGAAGCCTTTTCAGATGCCTTCCCATACTTAGGTGTGTTGAGTGACTACCTGAGAGTGGACCATCCAGTGGTAGTCACACATACACACAGACCCAACTTTGAAATAGTTTCTTTACCAGTATGCATTTGCCCAATTTTCATCTTTTTTGCACTAGGCAAAGGTATCTTTATTCTACCAAGCCTTTTAATAATATTATTGCTGTTATTTTACTATTCGTTGTGTTGCTTCTTCTATATATTTTACACAGCCCTTTTTCAAATATTTTGACATGCTGTTTTTAATAGTGTGATACAGTTTTTATTTAAATCTATATAAATCTATTTATTATATTTAATTAAACAGTAGTATACAATTATTTTACAAAAATAATAAGTCATTGTAAAAGCCTTAAAAAAATAAAAAACAAAACAGAGGAATAAAGAGTTCCTAATACCTAGGCACCAGCTGAAAAAATAATTCAAAAATTCCCTAGCCCTGGAAGAAATTGGAGAGAAATTCCAAAGATCTTCCAAATGATCATTCCTTAAATTCTACAAGAAATTTGGTATGTTTACAATAATCTGCATTTTTCCTCCCTTCAAATAATTGTTAACTCCTGCTGACTGCCATATGTAATCTCTGCAGTTTTGGAAGCAACATTTTTCATTACCTTTTTCTTAGAGCCAAGAGAGATGGACTAGCCCAAAGTCACCTACAGTATCTGACTTTGTGCTTAAGGTAAAACTAGAACTCATAGTCTCCCAGTTTCTAGTTTGTTGCCTTAACCACTAGAGACTAGACCATACTGGCTCTGTTCACTAAAATGAGCTAGCACTGTTTTGTTTCAGTGGATTGGTAGTGTGGTGGTAATGAGGTTTGCTTAATTTTTTTGCTAGAATTAACCTAGATTGCTAGATGAAGCCTTGAACTATAATATGGGCCTTGGGTTTCACAGGGCTTTATTGGAATCTAAGGAAGAGCCATCATTAAAATCATGAATATCATTTTACCCTACCTCAGAAAGATATGGCAAGGATAAATCTTACTGAGCAGCTAAATCACCTTAAAAATGATATCGAAAAAAAACCTTCAGTATAAGTCACTTCAGTATAAGTCATTTTGTGGCTTATAAGTCACTTTCATAGGGGAACTTATATTTATTATAGGAAATCATCTTTCCATTCTGGTTATCTTTGCTGGTTCATTGTCATTTTTGCCCAATTGACTTCAGTTCAGAAAAATTACTTTGTTTTGTTGAGATGACTTAATAGCCTCAGGCCTTTCTTTATTCATACTTTATTTCAAACATTTCTCTCCTTTTTTCCCAGTACAAAATAATCGCCTATGCGTGTACTGTGCCCTCATGATTAGACTTTTCATTCTTTCCTGTTGTTGTGCACTTGACATTGCTTTTTCTTGTTAGTCTTTGCATGTTGCATGGTTTGTAAACTTAAGTGTTCTCTAAACATTTAAGTCAATAATTAATTTGTGATTAAAAAGCAAACCTCTGACAAGTTCATCATTACTAGAATTTGATAGGAATAGCAGAGTACCCAACCCAAAGATCAAAGGCCTTTTTGATCCATAATAATCAGGTCTTTATACTTGACTAGGACTGTTGACATTTCTAATGTTCTTTCTCATTAATATTTAAGAACTTGTTAGTTAGAAAACTGACTCATCTGGAGAAGGGGGACCATAGCTTAACTGAAGGGCACATATTTATTATACAAAGAACCCCCCCCCCCAGATCAGACATCCAACCAGTAGCGGGTTTTAATTACCTTTGCTACCGGTTCACTATTGGGAGCATGCGCGCGCGCTTCTGCACATGCACAGAGACGTCCAGGTGGGTGGGCGAGCCTCCCGCCGCCGCTGCTACCAGTTCGCCTGATCCGGGCGAACTGGTAATAACCCACCACTGCATCCAACATCTTCAATCATAAGGATTAGGTAACAAGAAATGTGAAAATCTCTGTGCCAAAAAAGCTGATGATCCAGCTTTTATATATATATATATATATAATTTGTATATATAATTTGTGTAGTAACAGAGTTGGAAGGAACCTTGGAGGTCATCTAGTCCAAACCCCTGCTCAAGCAGGAGACCCTAGACCGTTAACCCAAAATCCAAGTTTCATTTTCTTCCCCCTCAAGCACACAGTCCAGAAGTGGTTTCCAAGTAGAAACAAAAGTATTTATGTTTTTTTCTTTGATCAAAGTTTCCTGTGTTTCTAAACATTTATTCATTTTCTAGTTGGTTTACAGAAGTTGTGTCTTTTAATTGTGATGTGTAGCTGGTGTATTTATTATTGGAATAGCTCCACAGCCAATGCTTAATGAAACCCAACGGGGACTGAAGTTCTCTCTCTATCCACAGAACAGATACAGCATGGGAAGAGACCGTGCAATGTCTCAGTTTGCCTAAACCCCGACCTAGAGGGACAACCACTAAGAATAAGAGGTTAGTTCAGGGTCTGCTCAGCTGTGATTTTGCTGTGAAGATTTAACAACTAGGGTTCCTAGTTAACACAAATTGAAATTGTGGTCTTGATATTTTTTGAACTGAACAATTTATTTACTTTGCATAGTTTTTATATCTGAACTGGAGGAACTTGAAAATTAAATAAATCTCAGTATTCTGTTACAATGATTGCTAACAAAATTTATTGCTTCTCTTCAAAAGAATAGGAAATTGAATTGTTTCCATTCTTGAAACACAAAAGTATTCTAACTTCTGTAAAGGATTTTGAATAGTTTTTATTTCATTATTCATCAGTCTAAGTGTACAGAATATATACTCTTTTGAAATGGTTGCCTTTCCACCCCAGTTATGCAAGCCACAATCTTTATGCATTAACTGTTTTCTGCTTGAATGCAGCATCTAGTCACATAATGTCTTGGCAAATATCCAGAGCAATGTCACAAGGAAATAGTTTGGGCAAGACAAGATATATACATCAATATGACTTTCAGAATGGATGGTTACTGTTATTAAAGCAGTCTGAAGATCAAGAATCTATTGTGAAGCTCAGAAGGACCATTGGCAGCTTCTTATGGAGAATATGTTTATGAACAAGAAATATTTTGTCTAAATCAGTCACTGATTAAAATTCTTATTTTGCCCATTTTAGCAGCACACACAAATATATGATTTCAGATTATTGTAATATAGTAGTAAACGGGGAAAAATTAGCAATCTTGTTTGTATAATGGGACATATAAAATTATGCCAGTACAACTACCATTGATTATGGGTTCTGTAGATATTTTAGCATTCCTTTCTTCTTCAAACATTAAATGTGCAAACTTCCAGATAACTTTTTAAAATCTCAGTTAAAGCAAGAAAAAGAAAAAGAAAAAAAGATCTTATTTTTTCCATAGGATTATATAGGTCAGTCTGTTCTTGGTTTCTTAAAGCATTCTGCCAGTATAATAATGACCTATTTGTAATTGCATTTTTTCCTTATGCTTCTAAGCACTCTGCGTACAAATGATGAATTTACTTTCATAGATCTCTGCCAAGCAATACTAAGATTAATTTCAACTCCTGAGATTTAATGAAAAACTTTTGCCATTTTTTGATGAACAAACTTTTTGGTCCTTGCTGTTTCTTTAAAATGAAAAATGTTTCAGGTCATTTAAAACCTGACCTGAAGGTTGAAAAAACGATTGTTCAATTGAAATAAATTGCAAATGAAAACTGCTACATCCTCTTGATCGTTTGTTTTGTGATTTTTTAGGAGCTTAGATAAATAAAAAAAATACCTTTAAAAAGATGCCTTAAATTACAAGGCTTCTCTTCAGTGGAGCAATTGTTTAAATTCTGAAAGTTCACTTTAAAAGCATTGTAGCTCTTTATATGTAATCAAATGAGACAAAAATAGATAATTTTGATTTATCATGAAGTTCTTCTCTCTCTTTTTTCTTGCATGTTCTCCCTCTTTCTACAGGTGCCACAAAATCAAGCTTGCTGTCAGCACCTAGCATCGTTAGTATGTTTGTACCAGCACCAGAAGATTTTATTGATGATCAGCCGACCATGATGACAGACAAGTAAACATTTTCACATTTCTTCTGGTTTTTGCCATTTAGCAATAGCAATAGCACTTAGACTTATATACTGCTTCATAGTGTTTTACAGCCCTCTCTAAGCGGTTCACAGAGTCAGCATATTGCCCCCAACAATCTGGGTCCTCATTTTACCCACCTCAGAAGGATGGAAGGCTGAGTCAACCTTGAGCCGGTGAGATTTGAACCGCTGAACTGCAGCTAGCAGTCAGCTGAAGTAGCCTGCAGTGCTGCACTCTAACCACTGCGCCACTTCGGCTCTTTAAGACCAATGATAAGCTTAAAGGGCTGATTTATTAATGACAATGATAACAGCAGCAAAAAATAATAATAATATTTTGTCATTGAAGTGAAACCAAAATAATTATCTGGATATTTTGTTAATGCTTTACACCAGGGGTGTCAAACTTGATTTCATTGAGGGCCACATCAGGATTGTATTTGACCTCGGGGGCTGGAGTGGGCGTGGCCAGGGTGGGCATGGCCAGCTTGACATCACTCATGTCGGGGTCACCTGTGATGGCCCGAGTGCTCTGCCGGCGAAAACGGGCTCCTGAGCTTCGTTTTCGGCCACGACGGCCTCCTGCAGCCCTCTGCCAGCAAAAACGGAGCTCGGGTGGGTTGTGCGTGCCCCCCAGGCCCTGTTTTTGGCCACAATGGCCTCCAGCCCTCTGCCAGTGAAAATGGAGCTCCATTTTTGCTGGCAGAGGCTGCAGGAGGCCGTCACGGCCAAAAACTGGGCCCAGGGGCATGCACGGCCCACCCGAGCTCCATTTTTGCTGGCAGAGGGCTGCAGGAGGCTGTCATGGCCGCTCTGCTGTTTCCAGGGTGGCCCCGCAGGCCAGATCTAATCACCCTGCGGGCTGGATCTGACCCCCGGGCCTTGAGTTTGACACCCCTGCTTTACACTAAGAAAAGTTAAAATGGCAGTGCATAAAAGCTTTAGGTTCTTCAAGATACAGAGATAGAATATAGATAAGGAATTATTTGTATTTACACTATTGGGTTTTACAGAACGTTTCTTGATTTTTATCCTGGAAGTTGGCAAAAACAACAAACAGTATAAAAAATACTGCTAGAAATATAGTATAAAAATACTGTCAAGTGTGAGTGTATTGTGTTTCTCTGTTGCAGGGGTTTAATCTTTCTTCCCTGCTGGACGAGAGAAGCCAAAAAAGAAGAGAGGGGTGGAGATGACAATTGTATCATAATCCTAAATTTTTAACCATTTGGTTAAAATAAAAATTATATTATACCAAATAAAAGAAAAAGTTAAGCAATTGATAGGGAAGTTATAAACCTAAGGTTCTTTCCAGTTTTTAGTCGTCTACCTTTATCTTTCAATAGTTTGATCAATGCATTTATAGAATGCTACCCACACACATCTCTTCCAAAACCTTTGTTTATAATATGTTCTCTACTATTTTTCATTTTAATATAAATCTCAGCATGGTTTGCATTGAGATAAACACTGTTATGCTAACAAAATGCTAAAATCCATATAGTTAAAAATAGCATAATCAACAATGAGTAATATAGGTAGCTCAAAATTAAATAGACAGGGAAATCAAGGAAGTGCTTGGAGAAACAAATTCATTTTTAAATGAAAGAAAAAACACTCCATACTTGGAGCTCATCTGATTAGGGAGATCTCTGTGTGTGTGTGTATGTGTGTGTATGTGTGTGTGTGTCTGTCTGTGTCTGTGTCTGTGTCTGTGTCTGTGTCTGTGTAATTCCCTTCTGAGACCTATGGTGAGTATGTCTTCCTCAGTCATGGGTCCTCCACCAGAAGATTGGGAATTTGAGGGTTCTACACGGTATCTTAGCTATTCTTAGCACTGCACACTTCTGGACAGAGAGCTGCGATGTTGTTCCTGGAATCTGTTGGAGTCTGTTCCCCAGCTTAGGAGTCACAGTTCCAAGTGCTCCTACCACCACTGTGGCCATTTTGGCCTTTACTTTCCACAGCTGGATAACACCCTAGAAATCTGACGATAGATAGGAGGTGGTGATAAGTAGGGGCTGTTGAGTTATTTCATGCCTATCATCTTCCTTGATTATTTTTAATAGAAAGATAAGACAGAATTTCTAAAATGAAAAAAAAATATTGATTGTCATTTCAGATAGATACAAATAAAATGCTTCATTATCTCATTTTATGTACCTCTAAATACAAGAAGAAAATATTTAATAATGAAGGTTACCTGACTGCATAATTTTTTGGTGGAACAGCAGTGAAAGGGGGAGCATGGTTGATAAATGAGAAATATCCTGTAAAGTTAATTTATTTCAGTCAGTCGGTCTGGTTGTTTTCTAAAAGCTTTGGCAGCAGGTAGTAAACCGGGCTAAATGAGATTGATTTTCATGACCTTGTTGGCATTTTCTCCTGCTGCTGCGGAAAAGGAAAATTGTCTGTACAATCTTATTAAGTTCAAACTTCACAATCTGTTGGAGACATTAGTGAGTGGTTGATCAAATTAACCAAACATCCCCATTGGGCCAAGATGTACTGGTTTTCCAAGTCTTTTTATACAGTCAGTAATATTCTGCCTCATCTCATCTGCATTAGACAAGTCCCTTAAGATCAGACATTATAGAACCTTGGCAGAAATTTGAAAGTAATCTCTTGGCAGTACACAAGTTACATCCCATTCAGTGGCCAAAATTGGAAGGAATCAAAAACAAACTTCTTATTGTTGCAAAATTAACTTGTCTCCTTCCTTGCAACCCATAATTCCCTCACTTACGGAATAATCGCTGCAGCAATGTAATGTGATTTTTATATAGTAATATTGCATTTTGTCCTCTAATTTTCTTACAGATGCCATGACTGCGGAGCCATCCTGGAGGAGTATGATGAAGAAACCCTGGGTCTGGCCATAGTAGTCCTCTCCACATTCATTCATCTCAGCCCAGATTTGGCTGCTCCTTTGTTACTGGATATTATGCAATCTGTAGGAAGGTATAAACTTTCATTTTTCTTCTCATGGCTTCCTTCCTTCTACAAATCAATGGCTTACAAATAAAGAGTGAATTCAGCATTGTTTCGTATTTCTAATGCATCTACTATTTGAGCAACCCTAAGTGAAATGGAATGGAATGAACCCTGAAAGCATGAAAGTTGCTTTCAGGGAAAGTAGATCTGTCTGAAGCTCCCCAATCCAGCTCCTTCCTTTGTCCAACCCAGTTGATTGATACCAAGGAGAAGGCTGAATTGATATTACACTGTCACATCATCTAAGCCTTTTTCCATGTCTACCATTTTCTGTGTGAAGGAGGACACAGAGAGCCATCATGATATTTGATAAGCACATTTTTAAATGAGCTATCTGACTTAGCCAATTGCTGCTCAGACTTTCCTGGACAGGGAAGATTTGTGCCAGGATAACCAGGCAGTACATGTGCTTTAAGCCAAAGGGCACATAAGAAACTGATACCTTTGAGAAAAGCGGAGCAGCAAAGGAAGGTGCCTCATATCAGGCCTCACAATTTAGATCCCTGTTGCCTGCATTATATCCCTAAATTACCATTCTAGGAAATCTCCCAGCTTTAACTGAAAATACTGTTAACGTATTGTATACGAACTATACACTCTTCTCTATTCTTGTGATAAGGAGTAGATTTATCAGAGAGTGCTCCAATACAGCCCTTTTACAAAATCATTGTGGAAGCTTTTTTCTAACAAAAGATTGTTGAGCTAAGTCATCATAGCTCAATTTTTATTTGATTGCATAACCAATTCCAACTGTTTTATTGAAAAAATGACATTTTTATTTAATTCTCTCCCTTCCCATCCCCTGGTCTTTTCCCCCTCACCAGGTTGGCTTCAAGTACCAATTTTTCTAATCAAGCAGAAAGGTACAGTATAATGATAATCATTTTTTTTTGCAACGGGCCTACAGAACAAACAAAAGTATAAACATTTCTTATGAATATTTGATTTTGAACCAAAACAGAACAGTGATATTAGATGCATAATAGAGCCCCTCTTTGAGAGAGATGGGCTGTTTAGAAATATGAAAAATAAATAAATAATTTGGATCAAAGCACTGCAGTATACAGTAAATCTAATATTTTCATAAACTAGTGCAGAAATAGGGAGCTATCTAGAAAAAAATGGGGAACTCATGAATATCCTCGCATAGATTTCATTAAGGAGCTATATAACATGATGTCTTTTGTCAGATAAGTCTCAGATAATGTAGGAGAAATCCATAACTCAGTTTCACCCATGTCTATATTTAGCATGTGACAATTCTGCCATGAGAAGTAATCATGTCATGGATTTATTTCTGGTAGTCTGGAGTTTCTGAGTGGCCTAGAAAGGAGCCATTCCACAGTAATTGCACATCATAAGTGTAATAGGATAAGATACTTGTAGAGAAAGGAAAAAGTCACATGGGTACCAACATCTCTTGATTTGTGATAATGTGATTATTTACTGTTTGATGACATCTCCTACCACATAGAGTACAAATTCAATATAGTGCTGCATTTTGTAGTGATATAAAACATATGACAGAAAATTATTAGTATTAGATTACACCTGTGCTGTTCTGCTTATAGGATGACATCCTATATGACCTACCTATATGATATCTCACTTATGTGTTTAATCAACACCAAAATGGGATTGAGAGAGGAAGAACAAATATGCGTGCCTGGCCTCTCCACTACCTGGGCCAGAAAGCCTTTTCTATTTATTTAGGCAACCCACATGATTCAGAACCGTGAAAACCCCCAAATCTATGCTTGTGTGACATTCTGACACTGTATGGAAGGGTTATTTTACACTTCTATGTATGGATTAAAAAGAATTTTGTTCGATGGAAACGTCTTCACACTGGTGGATGTAATGGCTGCCATTTAGATTGAATAACAATAGTTTTATATTAGATCTTTCAAAGGATTGTTGTTTTATTTTTCCTAGTTCTTATTTCTTTCATGCTGTAAAGTACGAATAATCTGATTCTTAATGAATGCCCACCTGTGTTCTTGTTGGTTCCTTCATGATGAAATATTTTAGTAAACTCACAATATTTTTCTCCTTCTTTCTCTCTTCCTTTACTTTAAACCCACCCACCCACCCAGTATGATGATTCCAGGAAACGCTGCAGGGGTGGCAAAGCAGTTTCTGCGTTGCATTTTCCATCAGCTTGCTCCCAATGGTATATTTCCACAGCTGTTTCAGAGCAACATCAAGGGTAATATGCTGTGCTTATAATTTATTTCTGAGACTCTGCATTATGTTCACATGAAATCCCACTAAAACAATTGTCATTTGCAGATGGAAACTTTTTACGAACCTTGGCCACCTCTCTTATGGATTTCAGTGAGCTGAGTTCTATAGCTGCATTGAGCCAACTCTTAGAGGTCAGTCTATTCTACTTCTTTAAGGCTCACTCTTGATACTATTTTCCGATTAGTTGTATCGAACAAGTGTTTCATTTTCTACCCTTATACAGTGTTTTCCATTCTAAAGTTTGCTTGTACTGCAGCAAGCTGAAGACATTTATTCAATTGTGTAACATAGGAGTGGGCATTCTGTTGCCCTAAGGCTGCATCTAGCCCTTAGTTTAATTTCTGAACCCTTTTGCAAAAAAGCTATTCAGAAATCTGTTTCTTTACCAGTAGACATCTGGGCAGGGAGGAAGAAGAATGAGGAGGGAAAGCACAGAACCCCAGATAAATTGCAATTACTTTGAGATATGAGGACTGGATTGAAAAAAAGTTGCCCATGTTGTGATGGAGTAAACATCCTTTTTTCACTCTTGAAAGTAGTCATTCATGTCCATCTGATAATAGAACAACCTCTAAAGGTACATCCTATCACATTGTCCCCTTTCACTTAGACAGATGATTGCCAAATGCCAAGGCTAGGAAAGGAAAGGAAGTGAAAGTAGTTTATTGTAGTGTGTGTATCATACTGCAATCATATACAGATTTTTTGAATAAAGCCCCTTGAAATCAACAGGTCTTCAGGTTCCTGGAATGGATCCCATTCAAATGCAACCCTATCCAGAACTAAATATGAAAAGTCTCCAGATCCAAAGAGCCCTATAACTCATAGTTTCTGTCTTGCTAGGTTGAATTGAAGCCTGTTCTCTCTCATCGAAACCCCCATAGCCTCCAGCATTGAGATTAGAAATTGATTGCTTGGTTGATCCATGGTAGAGATGTATCTCTTCAGTATATTGATGCTATTTAACATAAGTGTAGAGGCCCAAGGAAACCTGCAAAGCAAGGCTCCAGGCCAGATCCCTCCCTCCCAACAACACCAAATGGAACTGGCTTTGGAGGAAAGAGGTGAACATTGGGCCCCCCACTCTTAAACCCCAAACCCAGTCCAGAAGGATACAGTAATCAATGTTATCAAAGGGCATTGAGTGATCAAGAAAATCCAGGATGATGGACATGAAAGATCTCTTTCTCTACACTGGCATGTTCAAATCTTTTTCTGCTCCTTTTCTTCTTAAGAGATTTAACATACATTGTTACCCATGAAGCAGAAAGACTGCCTATTGTAGCAGATTTGTGAGAAAAAATGTGAAGTGCTTAGATATATACATATTTTAAGCAAAATGAAAATACCTTCCTGTTTTTATTTTACCTCTTTTGCCTGAATGGCTTACTTGTTTTCTTAGGGTTTAAACAACAAAAAGAATTTGCCAGCAGGAGGTGGAATGTTACGCTGCTTGGAAAACATTGCTACATTTATGGAAGCTTTGCCAATGGATTCCCCAAGCAATCTTTGGACTACAATCAGCAACCAGTTTCAAACTTTCTTTACCAAACTACCGTGTGTTTTGCCCCTTAAGGTAGAGTTTCTAGTTTCATTCTGGTATATGCTGGGAGAGACTTGTGTCTAAATTCTTGAGAGGCAAACACTGCGTCCAGTCACTGTAAACAACACCAGGCATATAAATCAGCTATCTATTAACTTCTATTTTACCCTGGGCTACATATATTTTGATTTATGTGTATGTATTTTGGTCAAATGTTTATTTTTCATGTTTGGGGGGGGGATTAAATGGAGGTAGAAATGAGAAGGGACAGTAGTGTGCCATTCCTAATTGGGCACCAGAATTTTTTCTTGGATTTTTTTTTTTTTTTTTGCAAAGATAGGAAGTAATGGCTGCAAAGGTGGATCATTTGGTGCTCATTTGCTCTGGTAGATGCCATTAATAAGGCAGTTCCAATGCATATGTTGGCACCAAGGATTCTGCCCACCTTTCAGCATCAGTGACTGTGGAGCAAGCCAGGCACAATGTTGAACATACGTTCTTGTCTAAGGATGTGCACTGGCCAGTGATGCCAGGTTAATGAGCTGTCCCTGTCCCCAGGATGCATATCGTTACCTTGTTGGTGTTTGATCTGTATCTGTGCCTTTCCAGTGTCATAGTTTACCTGCTATCCAGCAAGAAGCAAGGTGTAGACACCTTTGAAAGACCTACATTGCTTTCAGAGAAGGTGACCAAGTGCAATTTGCCCAGCCTACTCCAACTCTACAGCTTTGCACCATTGGTCTCTGAAGTTTTCAGTAGTGTTTCTCACATTCTATGAAGCATTTATTTCATACATGAGAGCTAGGAACTTAGTTTCCTCCCCCCCCTCTCTCTTTTAATTAAGATATAGGGTTTTTTGGAAACCAGGAATTATGTTGAATTCCCCATTCTGTGTTTATTGATTGTGCAGCTCTGCTTTTCTTTGATAAATCTGACATTCCTAAATACTGAATGAACATGTGAAGAATAGCTTCTAATTCCTCTGTGTCCTTCTTTGCCTGAAGTGTTCACTGGATTCCAGTGTAAGGATAATGATCTGTTTGCTGAAGATTCCCACCAGTAGTGCTGCCAGGGTAAGTTAAAAGGGAAACAGTGGGAAACTAAATAGCTGTTCTAATACTAATGCAGCGAGATTTGTTTTTATTTAAAAAGGTGTTGTGTTGAGTATTTGTATTTACTCTCTAGGTCAGCTTTTTACATTTTACAGTTCTCCTGGATAAAGGGAATAACTGAAGCATAAAATAGAATCCGTTCAGGTGTCCTGTTTGTTATTTCCATTTATATGGCCACCCATCTCTCAGCAGTGACTCTAGGCAGCTACCTTAATATTAAATTTTAATATGTCCTAATAATAATTTTTTAAAAATCTGCCTATCCCAGGTCCTTGGGAAGGATTCAATAGGTAGATAAAAATGTCAAATCCAGTCTATACAGCTGGCTGGCTGACTGCACAACCAGCTATAATAATAGTATAATGTCAATCAACCACCACAATAATGCCCATAAATAAACATTTACCTTGTGAATCAAATCAATAGTAGCTATGCTACTGTGGCTGTCACTTTTTAAAAAGATTCCCCCCCCCCCATACAACCCAAGGTGTTGCGCATACCTAATATTCCTTCTTCCTCCTATTTTCCCTATGACAACTCTACAAGGTGAATTAGACTGAGAAAAAATGACTGAATGAAGTCACCCAGCCAATTTTTTATGCTTCGTTCCTTAAACTGAGATAGAACTCCAGGAGAACTCCCAAACTGTATAACAGTTCATGTGAAGTAGTGCGATCCCATCCAGAACTAAAGATCAAATCATTGGATGCTGGAAGGCCTAAAATCCAGAGCCACCTAGTTTTGCTGATGTTGGCCTTAAACCTATTGTTGCCTATTAAGGCCCCTACAGTCTCCAGACACTGAGAAAGTATCTGAACACTTATCACTTGTAAGCCCAGGGAGGGATGTACAAATAAGTATCATTAGCATACTGATGAGACTTCACCCCCTGCCAAAGATGAACTCACCCAGTTTCTTCATGTAGATGTTAAACAGGAGCAGGGAATATTAAAACCCTGAGGAACTTTTCAAAAAAGAGGCTTTGGACTAGATCTTCCCTTCCCTTCCCTTCCCTTCCCCACCCACACAACACCAACTGGAAGTGGAACTGACTTAGAGGAAGGAGAAAAACCACCATAACACTCTTCCCTACTTTCAATCTCCTGAATTGTCCAGAAGAATAGCATTATGAATGATATCGGAAACCACTAAGATTTCATTTATTATTATATGATTGTGCATTTATATCTCCTTGTATTTACAATGTTTGTTTGTTCAATTTATATTGCTGCCTATCTCAGGTTGATGACTCTGGGCAACTAACAATGTTAAAAATCATAAAAAACAGAAAGACATGTCTCCCTCCCTCAAAATGCACATAAAGCAGCAGCCCATAAAACAGCAGCCGAAATCCATCCATAACAATTAACATAGCCAATGCACAGGCTCAACCCCACCTCCTGACGCCCATGTCCAGTGATGCTTAAATTTTACACCAGATGTATCAGCAGAACAAGAATCGGTAATTAGCAAATTTAGCCAAACCAATCTTGAGGGGCTCTTTCTGGAGAATTTTAGCCCTAATTTATTTATTTATGAAATGTAGACATTACTTCTGTCCATCTGGACTACAGGCAGTTTCCAATGGATGTCTACAACTTGTTGATGTATGATTGCTGTTGAACTTCCTTTGCTGTGAAGCATTGCGATTGAAATTCTGAGAAGGATCCAGAAGTTTCTGATGCCTTTCAGTCTCCAAAAGAGTGGCATAAATTGATCCCTTGGTGCTGTTGCTTGCTCTTCCAATGACAGAGGCTAGCAGTCTGGGCCAACTTTCAGCATTTATCTAGCGACTATCCCAGAGGGAAAGTTCCATTTCCCCCTGAAACATCCTCCAGAAGTTCATTCAAGGTACTGGCTGGGAAATTCCTGAGTATCAGCCATGAGATGAATCAGCTTGGACAGCCACAGCCTTGCACCTTCCAAGTGAAAAGTAAAAGCTTTGTTAGGGTGGAAAATTTCATAACATGTGCATTTTGCATTTTGCAGAGGCATGGAAATGTTCTGACATAATTATGATTATTGCTGTTATTATTATAGAGCCTGCTGGAGCCATTTTCAAAATTGCTGAGCTTTGTCATTCAGAATGCCATCTTTACCCTGGCTTATTTGATTGAACTGTGTGGCTTATGCCACCGAGCTTTCACAAAGGTAATTCAATTGTAGTTGTTTTAAAATTCTTTAGGGAGAGATGAAACAGTACCTTGTTATGCTTTCCAGCAGAACAGTAATTTAGGCAAATCTGTTTTATTTTTTAAAATAAAAAAATGCTATAATCCTCTAGTTAGGAGTAGGGTTATACATGAAAGATTTAAAACAATTATTTTAAACAATTTGGCAAATTTAAGTTGACTTCCTTATTTTCAGATTTAAGATAGCTCACTAAGAGATAAAAGGAATCCACTGAATGGGCTTGCATCCTGTTAAATAACTATCAGGATGTGACAATAGCAGCAAGAGCTGCATATCATATGACAGACTACTATGAATTTGGGATAAAAGTATTGTGATCTGATGTTAGTCCTGCAAAAGAGTGGTATATACACTTCTTTGGAAAAAAATACTATCTGAAATATTTCCAAATATCTAGAGGCTTTGTAGATTCTGTCCTACTCTTAATTTGCACTTGGCACCAATTTTAATGGGAAGCAGATGATAATGAAACATCACGAGAGTCCATAATGCATCCAATCAACTGAAAAATAGCATGGTGTAGTGGTTAAAATAGCAGTCGAACAGGCCAAGTTCAATTTGACATACCCAACATTGCTCTTGCTCAGTTATGATCTAGGAAAAATGAGCAAACTCTAGCGAAAGACTTCTTTTTAAGGACACACACACCCTTATTTGTTTGTTCAGTAGTCAAAGGCCACAAAAGGTTGGGTAATAATCAATTTTCCAAGGCAGGATTTCTTTTAGTAAAGTCTCTCATTTTTGTTATACAGCAGGGAGGAACATCTGAACTATTTTATGCCAGTTAAACATTTTGCCCATTTAGCTCTGTATTTTTTTTACCAATTTGGCAGCTATTCTCCAGATGTCAAGAAGAAAGAAGCCGTTTTTTCCCCCAGGCATCATGAACTATATGTAATTTGTTTAAGTAGAGATACATTCTAACATTTCCAAGTATAAGGCATTTCCTCTTTTTGCTGCTCATTTTATGAGCAAAATAAAAAGGGCAGCATCCTTGCATAATAAGTGTTTTAATTTAAGGTGGGATGGCCTTTTTTCATAGCACTGTCTGGAATGCTACCCTTTCACACAAGGGCATCAAAGTAGGCTAAGAGTTGCTTGTGCCCTCAGGCTGCAGTTGCCAAACAATGTTTCAGAGCTCTGTTTTGGAGCTTTTATAATAACCCTTAGGACATTCATATTAGGACATTCATATTCACTTCTCTCTTACTGAGTGCAGATGTTGGATTGAAAGCTTGCAGAAGGTTTGACTACTATTTTATCCTTGAAAGGTTCTGATCTTCTGTTTAGCTTCGGATTTTGATATCCTAATTTTACTTCCGCTACTTTATTTAATATGGATAACCTCAATGTTAACTATAGGCAAAAATAATTGTCATGTTAACCCCCCCCTCCCAAAAGTGGTAAAGAACTGGAAAATTATGTCCCAATAAAAAAGGAACTCCAAAAATACGATCATGTTGTTTGGAAGGTTTATTTATGTATCAACATTTGATTTTTTTAAAAAATTAATCATGTTTCAATATGGCTAATGTGATATTTTAAAACAAATTAAAAACCATGTTTCTTTTTTTATATTTCTATATATTTTTGTATTTCACTTCTATTTAAAGAGCATTCGGATTAGCTAACAAGTAAAAGTATAATTAAAAATACGATCTACAGACAATGTGTATATTTAAAACATCAATCATAACATTGAGTCAACGAACTTAGTTGAAGGTTCAAAAATAAAATGTATTTATTTATAATATTTATTGGCCACCCATCTTACCATAATGTGACTCTGGGCAGCTTACAGTCATAAAAATATACCTACATTAAAACATAAACAAATTAAAACCAACGTTTAAAATCTAAGGACACGTGGGGGTGGCGGAATTTGGGCAGGTGGGATCTGCTGTTACTCGACCAACCACCTCCACCGTGCTGTTCCGCCATTGGGGCCCCAGGCCAAGTGGCAGAGCCAGGTCTTTAGGCCCTTATAGGATAGGAAGGTTGGGGACAACCTCACTTTGGGGGGGAGGAGATGTTACAGAGGGCAGCAGCATATTAACGAAACACTAAAATATTTGCCCAGTAGTAACAGAGTACTGTATACATTATTTGGATTTCTCAGATGACTGCAGTTTTTTACCTTTCAAATAACAGTGTAGTGGTGTAGGTCCAAATCTCTCTGGTCTTTATTTAACCATCCTTCCTCCTAAAAATGTGAAAGGTTTGAATTTTAGAATTGGAATAGATTGCATAAAATACATTTATGTAATGATGAATGAATGAATTTAATTCCTTTTGCAGAATATGATGTTTGGTGACTGTCTAAATAGGATATCCGTAGGAACGGCCACTTTCATCACAGACACCCGCTTTGATTTCAGGGTCTCTCTCTCTCTCCCTCCCTCCCTCCCCCCCCTCTCTCTTTTTGGCTGCCTGCTATTTCCAGTGTTTGCAATTAGAAAAATAATGAATATCTAGTAAACACTCATATCTGTTAACTGCAGGGACCACCAGTGTGTGTGTGTGTGTGTGTGTGTGTGTGTGTAGCAGTAAAATAAGTCAGTTTCAATAAGTGGGGAAGCCCACCTTTATTTTTCTATGTACCAGGAGACATTGCTCAATGAGCAGAACAAGAGATGACATGACTGCAATTCTCTGTATGACATGTTCTTCACTTGAGGAATGTAAATCCTTTGGCTTACAGGAGATTGGAGCGTTGGAATGTGGACACACACACACACACGCCCACAGGTACATACAAACATACAAACCAACACAAAACCTGATAGAGATAGAAATAGAGACAGAGATGATAGAAATAGATACACACATGCATGTGTGCATGTGTATACACAGACACACACACACTCAGAAAAAAATCTAGACTGTTATAGATTTCCCTGGGAGGGTTTGCTTTACAAACTTTGCTAAACAGCCCTTATGCTCTCTCTTCCTACAATTATTTTGCTTTCAGTTAGTTTCTTTTCTTTTTCTTATTTCTTTTCTTTTTAATCTCATGCCCGTTTTTTCCATGATCCACTCTTGATGCTACCAAGTGTGGTGGAGCCCACATTCAGAGCATCTCATTGCCCTTCACTAATTTTGTCATTTTTTATTAAAAACAACAACAACCAGATTCGGTATGCTTTTTGATTCATTCCTTTTCCATGTCTCTGTATGAAAAGATTTATGCTTGTAAAAAAAGCACTTTCTCTACGCTGATGCTCACTAGTCACCATTCCCATTTATTTTGTGCCTCAGTAGAGCCTCATTACTTTTTCTGTACTCTCTTGTCTCATTCTTAACCATCCATTTATGTCATATAACAAAATATTTTCCCCTGGATCACATTCATTCAGAATGTTGCATACTTTCCCCCCAAATTCATTCCTGGCTCCTCCATAATTTGTGTTCACTGGAGTGAAACATGTAACTGTCAATACCCCATGGATTCCTACTTTCATAGAAGCCTACAATAATCTATATGTCACCAATTTATATTTTCTGACATACTTTTAACGGACATACTTTCCATTCATAATTAAATCTCTACCTTCACTTTCCAGAATACATTCACTGACTGCATCAATTATTCATTCATTCATTCATTCATTCATTCATTCATCGATCATTCGATCCATCCATCCATCCATCCATCCATCCAAGGATCTATCACATCTTTCCTGTTTCTCTTAGTTTCACAGACACACAACATAACTATTTTTTCTTTCTTTCATTCTGCTCATTAATTTGTGTTCTTTGCCATTTTTTCCCTCTTACATTCTATGGTATCCTCTTCTATATGCCACACTGCCCCAGTTGCCACCAGAAGTGTCTGTATATATTGACTTTCACCATAGTGGCTTGAATCAACTGAGTAGTTGATTCAGCTGTGGAGGCGCAGTGGTTAGAATGCAGTATTGCAGGCTAACTCTGCCGACTGACAGCAGTTTGATCTTGATCGGCTCAAAGTTGACTCAGCCTTCCATCCTCCTGAGGTCAGTAAAATGAGGACCCAGATTGCTAGGGGTAATATGCTGACTTTGTAAACCACTCAGAGAGCGCTGCAGAGCACTATGAAGCAGTGTATAAGTCTAAATGCTATTGCTAAGTGCTGTTTAATACTAGTTAGTAAAATAGAGAGAGTATATCTGTGCAACTTGAAGCATTCCCTACTGTATAGACATACCTATTAGTTTTGGCACACTTTGGCCAGTGTGCTGCAAATGCAACCAAAAAGTTTATAGAAAACTACCTTGCAAGCCAAAATACTGTTGGATGTATTACAATCTAGGTATGACTCTCAGGATCCACCTTTTTCCCCCCCAATTCTGCTTTGAGTTAATATCTTCATTCTATAATTGAGATCCTAAATTCTAAACTCCTTTACAATGATGTTTTCATTCAGGGAAGTGAGAGGCTGTTTCCACCAGTGGCTGTTTCTATCTGCAGCCCGTCTGTTCTCCTTCCTTACATTTGATCTGGACACTCGTGGGACTTTTAGAACAGAATAGTAGTTGTCACAGAAGTAATAGGGAGAGGTGGGGGGGGGGAAATAGAGGATGTTCAGTATCCAAACATCAGGGTATATGCAAACAAGCACATAAATATGCATATATACACATCCATGCAGACAGCAGATATGTGACAGAGTGTAGCAAAAGTCAGGAGCAACAGTCCAGTAGTAGATGATCTAAAGGAGACCATTACATTAAAATTTGCAAACACGTTACTATACATAGGCATGTTTAAAAAGCATTCATCAGTAAGGAAGATCATCTGCCATTAAGAGTTTAGAAGAATATGGCTACCAGTTCAAACATTTAATGTAATTTATATAATAAATTTTCATGAGCCCTGATTTTGGGTACACCATGTATATGCAGGAAAATATGGGTAGAAATAACTGTCAATACACACACACACACACACACACACACACACACACACACACACACTTCTATGATACTAAAAGTATGATTAATACTAATTTCCTTTATTTTAGGAAAGGGATAAGTTCTACTTATCCCGCAGTGTCATCTTAGAGTTACTGCAAGCTTTGAAGTTAAAGTCGCCTTTGCCAGACACCAATCTGCTGCTCTTGGTCCAGGTACAAACAAATATTATAATAGTTTTGCAGTGAAAATTTTTGTCCTTTTTCTCTTCACTGTTTGAAAGGTTTGAGGTAGGATTAAAAAAATTGCTGCACTATTGAAGTACCGTTACATGCTGTCATCCATCCTACTAAATTGTGCCACTTGAGGCAGCCAAATTCACCTTTCTGCAAAATACTTCATGCTGTGAAGTATTTTATTTTTGTGTCAGTTCAAGACTGTTATATTTATGGCTATATGTCCACTGTATTTCCTTATCCTGTATATTTGTTCTTGGTGATCTCACATGTTTTAAAATACTCAGCTGGAACAAATATCAAGCAATTTGCAAACGGGATGATCTCCAAGGACAATATAATAAAACTTTCCATTTAGAGTTCTTTATAATCACTTTGTAATTAAAACACGCATGATAGTCCTAACACCAGCTATTCTGTTTTGCATAACAGAAGAGGAAAATATTAATGAAGTGCAAGTATTAGCATCAATGGTTGAAAATATCTTTTGCAAAGTAGACAAGAAATGAAGACAGCTTTTAAATCTTATCTTTCCGCATGCAGTTAGTTTATTTATGTAAAAATAAAGTAACATTGAAGAGTGAACATTTCCAGTGCAGTAGAAGAAACTGAATGTGATCACCGTGAACCCAGAATCTCTCATTACTATGGAACAGCATTGAATAAAATTTAAGAATATTTTTTCCTGGATCAAACTAAGGATTATGTGGTTGAGGTGCTACTCAATTTGGCAGGTACAGAACCATAACTCCCCTTCATCTTTTTCCCCAAGCTGACTCTACTAGCAGAAGTAAAAATTATTTGATTCGTAAATCAAATCTGAAGTGCATTATTCTTTTTTTTTTAATAAATATTTCTTTTATTTAAACAAACATTTAAAACATTGGACACTGTTTGACCATCCTGTTTGGTCAATTCTTTACATAATATTTACATAACAACAAATACTGTTATTGCTCAACATACATTGCTATTTTGAACTTACATATGTATCCCTCATCATTATTTATTTACATATCTGAACCTTAATTTCCCTTTTTCAAATCTTTAAGCTGTACTTCTCCGACTCTTTTTTCCCTTTCTATCCATTGATAAAATTTATCCCATATTTCAAAGTATTCCGTGCCCCCCTTGTCTTTCATCTCTAATGTTAGTCTGTCCATTTCTGCACATGTCAATATTTTTTTCATTATTTCTTCTTCCGATGGAATTTTTTCATTTTTCCAGTATTGTACATAGATCAGTCTTGCTGCAGTTATTATATGTAGAATTAAATATATCTGTCCTTTTTCATATTTCTCACTGATGATTCCTAGTAAAAAGAATTCTGGTTTCATATCTATGTCTTTGTTTAATATCTCTTCTAGCCATGTCTTAACCTGATGCCAAAATTCCCTTGCTTTTTTACACAATCACCACATATGATAGTAAGAACCTTTCGCTATTTTACATTTCCAACATTGCGCTGAAAGTTTTTTATCCATTTTCGCTAATCTTGTTGGGATGTGCCACCTATAAAACATTTTATATAAATGTTTTTTATAGGCTGTAGCCAAGGTCAATTTTCTACTCCTATCCCATAACTCTTGCCATTTATCCAAATTAATGTTATATCCAAAATTTTGAGCCCAAATAACCATCATTTCCTTGACTTGTTCTTCTGCCATTTTATATTCTAATAGGTATTGGTAAATTTTCTTTATCATCCTATCATCTGGTCCTAGCAAAATTTTATCTATCACCATTAGTTCCTTCTCAATACCCCATTCTTTCTTATCTTTTAGATATCGTGATTTAATCTGCAGGTATGCCCACCATTCCAGTTCAATCCCTTCCTCTTGTAACTCTTTCCTAGATTTTATATCCCCTTCTTCATTTAAAATATCTCTATACATAGTTACTTTTCCCAAATTCATGAACTTTGGGTTTACCAATGCCTCTAATGATGAGAACCAGACAGGGATTCCCCTATAGATCTGTTGTTTTATTTTTGTCCATACTGCTAAAATGGCTCGCCTAACTTGGTGCCTTTGGAAGTACTGGTGAGATTTATGTTTGTCGTCCCATAAAAAAGCATGCCACCCTGCTTGTATATCGTGTCCTTCCAGTGTTAATACTCTCTTATTTTTTAAATTTATCCATTCTCTCGCCCATGTGAGCACGGCAGCATGATAGTATCCTTCCCAATCTGGTAAGCCGAATCCTCCTCTTTCTTTCGCTTCTTGCAATAATTTTAATTTAATTCTGGGTCTTTTCCCTTGCCAGATAAATTTAGCTATCATTTTGTTCAAATTTCTAAAATACTCTTGATCTAATTTTATCGGTATATTCAGGAATAAAAAAAGAATTTTTGGCAAAATGTTCATTTTTACAGTTGCAATTCTCCCCATAAAGGAGAGTTGCAACTTACCCCATCTTTCCAAATCTATCTTTATTTGATCATTTAATTTATTATAATTATCTTCTTTGATTGTTATGCATCTTGCCGTTAATATTGTTCTCAAATATTTAATTTTTTTCATTATTTGAAGGTTTATTTTTTCCATCAATTCTTTTTTCTGTGTTATAGACATGTTTTTGACTATCATTTTAGTTTTTTCCCTGTTTATTCTCAATCCTGCTACCTCCCCATATTCTTCCAGTACTTCCATAAGACATTGGCCAGATTGTAGTGGCTCTTCTATTATAAATACGAGGTCATCAGCAAAAGCTTGTAGCTTATAGATTTCTTTGTTAATTTCCAATCCTCTAATTTGGTTATCTTTCCGTATCATTCTTGTCAGCACCTCTAGGGTTAGTATGAACAACAGCGGTGAAAGTGGGCATCCCTGTCTCGTTCCCTTCTGTATCTTAAAACTCTGCGTTACTTCCCCATTTATTATAACTCTTGCCTCTTGTTCAGTATATATCGCCTTGAACACATTTATAAAATTGTCACTAAATTCCATATAATTTATCTGTTTCAATATAAAATCCCAATTCACGTCGAAAGCTTAGTGCATTATTCTTAAAGACATAAATCTAGACATGCGTCTAATAAATACTGAAATATTTCATAATTACACTATTTATACCTTTTTGCCCAACTTGTATTGTTTAGAAGTTACTGTCAGGGAGTCTAATGTAAATGGTTCTAGGATTTTTTAACTATTTTCTTCTTTAGGAAGAAAAAAAAAAGCACGGGTTCCTTATATATTTTACAAATGGGGTCAGAATTGCTCCTCGACATAATAATATTCTTTCTAGACTATAAGAAGTGGTAGTGTAGGACAGTAGAATTGACCTAATTGGAAATCTGAAATTGTGAACACAGATTGTACCCCCAAATTCTGCAGCTACATATCAAATGGTACAAGTTTTCTTCAACAAGTAGGTAATCTGAATAGAAAAAGCTCCATTCCAAAAGATTAACTGAGAGCTCTCCATGTTTGGTAAACAAGACCCTGCTCATCTCAACAGTTCTTCTTTGAGGTTAAAGGATTCACATTACAAGGGCTGGAGTGGAAGAACACAGCATATGTCACTTATTCAAGTCAAATTGTTTTACATTTTTATATACAGCCACCTGGCAGTGGCTGACCTCTAACGTAGAGTGACTGCTCTGGCAATCACTGGCACTTAACCATGTCAAAATGACAATCAGCTGAAACAGAAGTGACCAGGATGGCCCATGGCAAAATGCCGAGCTCTGCAGATTTGCTCCTAGGGTCACCCATCGTTCCTCATGATTGACAGCCTCTTTTTTTCCCTATTTGAAGCACCTGGCTTATACATATTCTTATCTTAAGTTACTCTTTCTCAGAAGGAGGGATGCATTTAAAACAAATGATATTGGCAAGTAGGTTTTCCTATGCTGGAACTACACTAGAAGGAAGTTTAGCATGGTCCAAAGAGGTAACAGAATATTCCAGCATTCTTCAAAACGGTTTGTTTGTTTATTTATTTATTTATTTATTAAATTTATTTATTTATTAAATTTGTATGCCGCCCAACTCCCAAGGGACTCTTGTTCTTTGACTGACCATTTTTGTACACTGAGGAATACATGAGGCATGGAATACAGAACTCATCTTTACACCATGAACTCACATCCATACCAATGAAAAACTATATTGATACTGATTAGTTAATATTAACAAAAATACCAACATATTTATATAAAAATTAACACAAGTATATATATATTTGCTTTTTAGGAAAAGCTGAAAAGATTTAGATAATTGCTAAGGATATTCTATTAAAAATAAAAACTTGCTTTGTGTGGTGTGTTCTTCTGTTGTAGTTGTTCTAAGGCAGGGGTGTCAAACTCGATTTCATTGAGGGCTGCATCAGGGTTATGTTTGACTTCCGGGGGCCAGGGTGGGCATGGCCAACTCAATGTCACCTGTGTCGGGGGTGCCTGTGGTGGCCTGAGTGCTCTGCCAGCGAAACGGGCTCCTGAGCTCCGTTTTCAGCTGCCACAGCCTTCTGCAACCCTCTGCCAATGAAAACAGAGCTCGGAGGCCACCCGAGCCCGTTTCACTGGCAGAAGCACCGCAGGCTGGTCCTTTGCTGTTTCCGGGGTGGCCCTGCAGGCCAGATCTAAGTACCCTGCTGGCCGGCTCCGGCTCCCGGGCCTTGAGTTTGACACTCCTGTTCTAAGGGCTGAGTGTGACTGTGCATCATGCCATGGGCCATCTTGGTTCCTTCTGTTTCAGATGGTTCTTGTTCTGGTATAGTAAAGTGCTGGACCACTCATTCTGCAGTAGACCACTGACAGGTGGTTGTATTTTAAAGTGTAAAACAATTTTCCTTGAATAAGTGACATCTGTTCAGTTATTTTATTCCAGGAAAGAAGATAGAAATCACTAGGATCTTGTTTACCAAGTATGGAGAGCTCTCAATACATTTTTTTGGGATGGAACTCTTTGAGTTTTTTAGATTGACACATTTGTTGAAGAAAACCTATACTGTTTTGTACGAAGACAAAGCAGTGCAATTGTACAGAATCTTGGGTTATGATCTGTGTTCACAAGTCAAGATTTATAATCAGTTCAAATCTACTGTCTTGCAATATTAACTCTAAGCAGTATGAATGTCCCGCACAATACAGCCAAGAGTTATTAAACATAGAAACAGAATCTATGCTAGACAGTCAAACAAAAAGAGATGGAAATGGCACTCTTATGATGGCAAAAGGAATGGAAGAACATCCATCTCTATTCATTTTGCAATGGACTTAATCCCCCCCCCAAGCAAGTTTTTTATTAAGGAGACTTAAATTCATTAAATATTAGGCTATTGATTGTTAGTAGTGTTTACTACTTTCTTAATCACAGGCAGCATACTTAAATACCAACTGCTAAGGAGCAACTATTCACCCTACCCACTCTACTATTGTTTACAAGCTTCCTGAATATATTTATTGTGAGGCATAAAATGTTGGATTAGCAAAGCTTCTCTTAGATTCTTTGTTCTTAATTTGTACATTTGTAAAAAGAAACTTTAAGTTCAAAGAGTACCATCTATCTTCCTTCTTGTCAGATAAGCTCTTGAGGAAAGATGGGCTATAAATCAAATAAGTAAATTGGCAAGGTTACCAGTCTTGCCAATTTTCTGTTATCGATTCACAACATTATACTAAAGGTTACATATTGTGTCTTGGTAAATAAAAACATGTGGAGGCAAATTCTTATTTATAAGTGAGCTTCCCAAATTAAAGAAGGGAGGAAGAGACCCTGTAAGTAAATATGACTAAGTTTAGGATAAGGAAGTTGGTTTTTCCAAGAAAGCTGTTCATGCTTCTATATGAAGATGTAAATCAAAAATGTTGATCATAGTGTCTCTCCAGTATTTCAAAGCTATATCTTTTCTCACTTTGCTAATTGAGATTCAGTGACTACATGAACATTATCTATGGATGGTCAAGAGAAAGATTAATGTCAAATTGAAAAATATTACAGAAAGTCATCTAGGCCAAACTGGTGATGGTAAAGCAATCCATTCCTACAGCATAGCTGGCTAGATACCATCCAAACTCCTCCTACCTAATTTCTTTTGAAATTTTTGTAATTTAAACCTATTTATTTGAATTCCGCTGTCTGCTGCAACAGAAAACAAAAGTGGTGTACTATTTATGTGACAGCATACTCTTCAACAATTTAAAAATGGCTATCATAATTTCCTAATTATCTCTTCTCAGTGCTAATTATACACATCTCATTCTATTTTTCTGTAGCTGTCATATTCTCCAGATCTGTCATCATATGTAATGTCATTGTTTTTCTACCAGATCTGTACTTTACTCTCTAGGGCAGACTTCCCCAACACGATGCCTTCCAGACATTTAGCAATATTTAACAATGGGAAAGTAGCAAGAGAGAGGATGCCAAGTTAGGCTTAATGCAACTTGAAATTTTGACGTACACCCTCACCCTAATGATAGAATAGAATAGAATTATTTATTGGCCAAGTGTGATTGGATACACAAGGAATTTGTCTTTGGTGCATATGCTCTCAGTGTACATAAAACAAAAGATACATTCGTCAAGAATCATGAGGTACAACACTTAATGATTGTCATACAGTACAAATAAGCAATCAGGAAACAATCAATATTAATATAAATCGTAAGGATACAAGCAACAAGTTACAGTCATACAGTCATAAGTGGGAGGAGATGGGTGATAGGAACAATGAGAAGACTAATAGTAATAGTAATGCAGCCTTGGTGAATAGTTTGACAGTGGTGAGGGAATTATTTGTTTAGCAGAGTGATGGCGTTTGGGGAAAAACTGTTCATGTGTCTATTTTTTC
>QLTV01002564.1:602409-637921 GCA_003457575.1 Thermophis baileyi
CTTTAACTCTACCTGCACTGCCTAAGGGTATTCAGACGTTGCTTTGAATGGAATGCTTTCACTTCTGTTTAATAAAAGATCCTTTTGAACTACATTGGCTCAGAAGTTCTCGCTTTCTTAAGTTAGACGTAGAGGCGTTCCTTACAGGTGCTTTTCCTGGCTTTTGTCTGTGAAATAGATCTTGCCCTTCCTTTTCTGTCATCACCAGGGGTTGTGAACCCAATGGGATGGGGTCAGTTGTAGGAGGTTTCGCTGTTGTTGGTGTGTCTGGGATAGAGGTTGTGGAGATAGGTAGCTGTAGTTTCCTTTCAAACCTGCAGTAGAACACGTTCAGGTCATCTGCCAGTTGCTGATTTCCTTCAGCTTGGGAAGAAGGTTTGCCGTAACCAGTGATGTTTTTAAGAGTTTTCCACATATTTGCCGGTTCATTTGTTGAGAACTGATTCCTTAGCTTTTCAGAGTAGCTTCTTTTTGCTGCTCTGATCTCCCTTGTTAATACATTTCTGGCCTGATTGTACAGCATTCTATCACCTTTTCGGTAGGTTTCCTCTTTGGAACAACGTAGCTGCTGAAGTTTAGCTGTGAACCAAAGTTTATTGTTACTGTATATTCACAAGTTCCTGGTCTGTACACATAGGTCTTCACAGAAGCTGACATACAATGTTACAGTATCTGTGAGTTCATCCAGGTCTGCAGTCAAAAATATTCCAGTCCGTGCAGTCAAAGCAAGCTTTAACTTTGCCTCCTCAGTCCAAGTCCTCACTGATTTAATTGTTGGTTTTGTGGCTTTAAATCTTTGTCTGTAAGCAGGTACAAGGTGAATCATGCAATGATCAGAGTGGCCCACAGCTGCTCGTGGTAAGGACCGATAAGCATCTTTTAGTGTTGTGTAGCAGTGGTCTAAAGTGTTCTTGCCTCTGGTAGGACAATTGACATGCTGAAAATATTTTGGAAGCTCTTTCCTTAAGTTACCTTTGTGTCCTACCTATTTCAGAATTGAACCTCTGGATTCAATTTCACTGCTAGAATTTTTCTCTCTTTTCTCAAATGTGCACTGAATGGTCTCCCGGGCCACCGCTCACCCACCTATCTCTGAAGCCTTTGTCAACTTTTATCGCAGGCAACAGATTTCCAGGAAGAAGCACAGCACACATTCATCTCTTTTTTGCTCAAATGTTGTGTGGATTTCCTTTATATCTCTAGCATTAAATCTGTTGCCTGTGATGTCTCGGTGCCTTGGAAGCAGTTGATATGGGCAGTGATGAGGCACATTGGAAATACATATAAAGCATTTGTCTGCTTCTTTTCCTTAGGATGTCAGGCAGAACTCTACCTGCTTCCTGAAAGGAGAGTGATAGCATTAGGAAAAATGTTAATAGCAAATGAGATTGCTTTTTGACAGAAGCATGGTAGGTGTCACCTGTTCACATTTAAATGATCCTGAAAAAGATTTAGTTTAATTTAATTACTGACTCGTGACAAGGCAAAAAAAAAAGGAGCAAATATGTGCTTCAGTGATATTGTACATGTACTCATTGAGAAAAGTTACAATTCTTTCATCTTTGTCCAATCACAAAATAGTTGTACGCACTGGCAAGTGCTTACCGTCACTGCCAGCATCATTCTGAAATATCATAGCATTAATTAATAGGATATTCCAGCAACGTTTACTACTACACATATTTTAGGGCAATTATGCCTTAAGAGTCTTATTGAAGTTTCTGTTAGAAAATCGATAAATTTCATACAATTCTTCCTCTTTCCATGTGTTCAGTATTATTCAGTTTGCACTTCTCTTGTTCTGAGAAAGACAACAGATAGATAGGTGAACCCAAGGACCATTAGATAAAGCAGTAAGCATAGACAGCAAATACTGAGCATACTGGAGAGGACAATACCCTTTGGCATCATTCTTTTCTGATGCCCCGAACCTTTTAAGCAAACCATTGTTTATATGGCTGCTACACCGGGTGTATCTAGGTGGAATGTGGGGGCACCATGTTTCCCCTTTGCTTCAGGCATAAAATGTCTCAGGTTTGGGTAGATTTCAGTATCCTCCTCTCCATCTGTTTAGCAGGCAGTCAGCTTTTGTGAAATGTTTATACATTGCATTAGCACAACGGATCCATCTTTGAAGAAATGTCTTATTTACTGCATTTTATAGATTTAGAATGTGAGAGAAAGTGAAAAGCATCTTCTACAATCTCTTTTCTCCTCTTTGTGGAATATTTGTTAATACTAGGCAACCTGCACACTGTTGGATCATCATTCCAGAGATATTTCCTTACCTAACGAGAAGCAGAATGACCATGGATGGCCTTCCTTCCTTCCTTCCTTCCTTCCTTCCTTCCTTCCTTCCTTCCTTCCTTCCTTCCTTCCTTCCTTCCCCTCGCTCTCATTTTGTCATTACTTCCCTTCCTTTCCCTTCCCAGCAGGCAGAAAAATGACTGCTGCTGTGTGGGAGAGGGAATGAGGGATTCCGAGATTGGCTGGGAAATTGGCACAGAATGTTGAAACTGAAGACCATATACTGCAACAGCAGTGGAGCAGCAACCCATAGCACTGAAGCAGTCACAACTTCCCCAAATTTCATACCTTTGGGAGTCATAGATCCCAGATTTTGGACACATTCTGTAAGTTAGCCTATTTGAGGTATCTCGGTTCAAAATTGTTGCCTTGTGAAGCACTGTTCTGTCCAGGTAAAGATCACGACAATTAGAGTTTTAGTGGATGGATAGATAGATAGATAGATAGATAGATAGATAGATAGATAGATAGATAGATAGATAGATAGATAGATAGATAGATAGATACCCATAATACAATGTTACTTCTAATTTGAATAAGTATAGAAAAACATCAGAAGCCCTCAGTAAGGAAAACACATGAAAATGGATAAGACATTTTAAATATTTTGCTCTGAAATGAAAACCCACATTGCTTACAACTATAATTCACACAATGGTACCAGGATTAGATGCCTGTGTAATGGGGCTGAATGAAAAATGTTAAATTTGTGGATGTAGAACTGGGAAAAATAATACATGGTAATTTTTATATAGTATGAATCTGAATAACTGACATCATTTCCATTCAGAGTTTAGCCATTTGTGTTCTGCAGATTTAACCGCAAATATCAGCAAGATGAGACCTTACTGATAACTGCATTTTGCCTTTTATTTCTCATTAGTTTGTTTGCGCAGATGCTGGGACAAAGCTGGCTGAATCAATGATCTTACACAAGCAAATGATTGCTTCTCTCCCTGGAGTAAGTATTTTAAAAACCCACTTTTCTGCACTCCAATTTTTATACAGAGCCAGATATAGATGTTACATTTTTCCTCTGCGGCAGTCATTGAAAATTGCCAGTTTGTATACTGGATTACATCCATGGAATAAATCTGACAAAAAATGTAGCTTGCTAATTAGCATTACAATTTTAGCCTGATTATTTGTTGTTTAGCTTTTGCCAAAAGTGTTAGATTATGGCTTAAAGAATCCCCAGTTATTTCAATAAGCACCGGTGATTGTTTTAACCTGATGAAGTAGAAATCTATTTGTGTTCATATGATGGCTCTCCTTTTTAAGTACAGTATGTGTTGCAGAAGAGCGTGGATTTCTAAAGACTTCCCCAACTGATACCCTCCAGTTCTGGTGGAACTACCACTTCTAGAATCCCCAGTCAATATACAGCCATGGAAGTGCTGGCTGTGGAATTCTGACAATGAGATTAGGGAGAATCAATTTGAAAAAGGAAATCCCAACCCTTTTCAAACTTCCACGATTCAAATGACAAATATTATTTTCCACGTGATTTGATCTTTGAGTTGTGATGAAGTGAAGCATCTGGTAGAAAGGTAGCAATGTAATAGAATGTGCTTATTCTAATTGTAATCAATGTATTTGGTACAATGTAGAGAAACAGAATGCAATAAAGAAGAACAGGCATAGAATAATTTGTATTCAAGGGGCAGTGCCCAATTTCTTTTAGCATCAAATTGTTCAGCCTGACAGAAGCAGCGTATGGAATTCTTCATCCAAACTCACTGGAAGATGGAGAATAGTTTGACAGGACTCTCAGTGACCTTATTTTTACTGTTTGTTGTTCTGTCAAGTAAACTGATAGGCAGAACAGCGGAGCAGACAAAAAGTGGTGTCATTCACCTTCATGTAGATTTTATATTTTATACAGAGAAGTGAGAAGCACTTGGGTCAGTCATTAAAATACAACAGTGGAAGTCCTATTGTTGCTTCCTTATTTTCCGCTTCCAACTTTCAACAGCTAATCTCCAGTGAGTTTGTAAATTGAAAGTGCTGCTAGGTCTAATACATGCCCACCATATACTAATTATATTGAATTATCACAAAATTTATTAGGTCCCTTCTGATTTGGTTTTCCCCCCCTCTACTTCCAACTTTCTTATTAAAAATATAATACAGGTGATTCTCGGGTTACAACAGCTCTGTTAGTGACCATTGAGAATTACAATGCCGCTGAATAAATGATACTTATACTAATACTTATGACTGATCCTTGGCATTCAGCCATCACCCCCCATTAATGTGATTGTGATTTCTTATGGCAACTGGGATGGCTGGAACTGCTGTCATGCAGCATTGTACTTTATGACCATGTCATTTTCATAACCCAAGGCTAATGGTACCTTGATTTTATTCTTACTACAGTCAACGGAACTATTTAGTGATCTATGACTTATTCTTAAGTGAGCAATATTCCCCTTAAGATTAATCAGATATTTTACAATTGGTGTTGTCATTTTACATTCTAAACCAGGTGTATCAATTCCCTTTCAGAAACCCTGGGGTTGCATGCTAGCAGGGAATGATATGGGACATATGAGAGAGGGAGGGAGGGAGGGAGGGAGGGAGAGAGGGAGGGAGGGAGAGAGAAATGTAACTTTCCATGTAAATATATTTAGCAAGAGGTTTTAGGAAACTAGTTTGAATCATATGACTGCCTGTTACATTAGAACTGAAGTTGCCTTTCAAAGCCCTTAGCACAACAAAGCCATGTTGCTTTAATGCCGGTTTCAGTTTAATGACATCACTTCCCTCCATCAAACTCCTGGGATTTTTAGATTTTGAGCCTTCTTCATAGAGCTCTTCATTGAGTCAGCCCAAAGCAAATAGCTTCTTCAGTTGAGTATTTGATTGTGGGAAGTATCAAACCGGCAAACTGTCTTACTGGTCTAACCTAATGGTCTAACCTAGATAATTGCAGTGTACCCCTGATTCCAGTAGATTGGGCTAGCATGATTTGTGTCTTTCCATTGTGATGTGATTATTTTCCAGAAGCATTATATGATTTTTTTGAATGAAAGGGTAGGAAGTTGACTATCTGGTTTAAGATGGGCAGAGTTCCATTGGTATTGGGTGTTGGGCTGGTGTTTTATGTTATTGTGCTTTGGGGTAAAGCTGAGCATTTGTTTTCATATTTTAGTGTGGAACAGCAGCAATGGAATGCATGAGGCAGTACATTGGTGAAGTTTTGGATTTTATTGCTGACATGCATACTTTAACCAAATTAAAGGTGAGTTCAGAAAAATCAACTCAATGTCACTTTACTTCATTTGTATGAAATTCTATATTATCTATTTAATAGGAATATTTTAGTATCGTGTTTGTGAAAATCTAAAATAAAAATGAGCTTATCATAAAATAGAAACTGTGCTAGTGTTATGGTTGCTGAAGTTTCTTCTTGTAATGTTTCTTCTTGTGAATTCCACTATTCCATTCTGAATTATATAACCTTTCTAGCAGCCTCATCTGATGGGGATAGGAGCATTTTGATTGTGACAATGCTACCTGTCATGGAAATTTATCTACTATCAAACATAGGTTTTTTTCAGGACTAGACAAGTACCTCTATAGATAATTTTTTAAAATGGTAATTTTATTAATAATTACAACCTCAATGATAAAAAAACTAATACAAACTAAGAAATAAAAGAAACAAGTGTAGAAAAAAGAACAGAAAATAGAAAAAATAGAAAAGAAAGAAAAAATTACAGTAAAGAAAACTAAAAGAAATATATAAAGAAATGAAACCTACTTCATTACAACAAATATCAACAATTTTAGTAGCTTATCACTTTCTCTTAAAATACAACAAATGATCACTTCTTCACATATCCTATCTCTTATCTATACACAAATCCTTAAAACCTCATCATTGCAGTACTGATCAGCAAAAGTCCATCACAGGTTACCAAATATAACATATCTATTTTAACCTTGATAAAATAAGCCAACTTCATTGCCCAGAGGATCATTGGTTGCCCTCTCCCCTCTTTGGAAGAGCTTTATAGCTTCCGCTGCCTTAAGAAAGTTCAAAACATTCTTAAAGATCCATCTCATCATGGGCACCCTTTTTTTGAACTGTTACCATCTGGACAAATAGGCTGAAAAACAGCTTCTATCCCAGGGCAGTAACCATATTGAATTCTACTGTATAGTGCAATATTAATGCAATATCAGGGATTTTTCAATTCAGTTGTATAGCATGTGAAGGATGTGTGTTTGTGTTTTATAGTTATAGTTATAATGTACACTGAAGATGGCATTTAATTTTGTTGTACGAGGTGCAATGACAATAAAGTAAAACTAAACTAAATATTATATTTAGTGTGTTAAATAATGTCCTAAAACTTGGCTGTTTTTTTTTTACTTTATCTCTTCTCCCCAAAAGCTTCAGAACTTTAATAAGCATCTTCTGTTAATCCAATATAGGAAAATTATCCAACACACCCTTCTTTGTTTATTTTATTTATTTATTTTTATTTTATTTATTTATTTATTTGTCAAACATGTACAAGATAGCAGGTATAGGTATAAACATAAACATAATCAAAGTGAATACAGATAGATGAGGACAATAGGACAGTAGGACAGGGACGGTAGGCACGCTGGTGCGCTTATGCATGCCCCTTACAGACCTCTCAGGAATGGGGTGAGGTCGACAGTAGACAGTCTAAGGTTAAAGTTTTTGGGGTTTGGGGAAGAAACCACAGAGTCAGGTAGTGAATTCCAGGCATTGATCACTCTGTTGCTGAAGTCGTATTTTCTGCAGTCGAGTTTGGAGCGGTTTATCCCTTTTAATTGTTTAGACATCAGTCAGTTCTTTTATATATCACATTTTTCCATATCATTCTTGTAGCTTATCATTTTTAAGTCTACTTTCAGTTTAATCTCAGTCTTGTAAAACTTGTTCCTCTTCCATAACATCAAAAAACTTGTTCCTCTTCCATAACATCTTTTAAACACAGTCTATTTATGGGGGCAAAAACTTTAAAAATCAACTTCTGCATCCATTGTTCAAAAATATCCTTCAATATGTCCAATGTTAAAATATTTTGCTCCATTCTTTACTAGTAAGTTAAATTTAAATGTTCTTCTCCTTTAATTGTAATTTTTATTCCTTCTAGTTTCCTCTATTATCCAACCTTCAAAGTCCCATATATCATGGTTTTTTTAAAAAGAATTTAAAGCAAACACTTTTCGCACAGGAAGGATTCTTATAATTCCAAAATCTTATTTTGTATTTATCTTAGTCTGTTTGTAACTTTCTAAAATCAAAGTTTTAATCACTCTTTTGCTATTTATTAAAAAAAAAGTTCTTAAACTTATATTTAAAATTTCTTTTGCTAAGGATTGAAGAGAATTGACATGATGCTGTACAATCTGTGATCCAAAAATTCCTAATAGCTGAGAAGCAGTTAACAAGCAATTTCTGACAATGTTTAAAAAAGAACCCTTTGTCCTTAAAGGTATCAGCTATGGTTTGAACAAGATGGCTAATCCCCTTATCTCCCACCAGAGACTACTGTCTTGGGGCCTACTCATAAGACGCAATATATGGAGCACTTGTGGGCAAACTCAAGACCTCTTCTTGTCCTGAGAGGAATTACAAAGAACCAAACTACTCACTGGCTGTTCATTCCACTGCAATTATCTGTTAGCAAGACATCTTCAGCTCATACTTTCAAAGTCTGGAGGTCTAAGATTTTTAGCACTTCATCTTTGCTGGTTCCAGTCATGAATCCACAAAACCTTTTTTTTTTTTTGCAGAGGGAACAGAGAAGAATGAATGTGGTCAGATCATAAATATGGATGCATCTCCATTTTGATATCATAGCAGCAGCCTGACTTTACTTCTAGACATAGCTCTAGGTTTTCACATACCCTTTATTGCTTGTCGCTTGGGTACCTGCAGGACCACCTGCTGCAACCAGAATTTTCGGATCCGGCTGGATCTTCCAGGGTAAAGCTTTTTATAGTCCTGTGCTTCCAAGAGGCGAGAGGAACTAAACCAAGAAAGCAATGTTTCTCTGTAGCAACACTGCTGCTTTGGAATAGCTTCCCATGAAAATTAGGCTGGCCTCATTTTTCAGAAAAATACTAAAACTAGTGTTATTTTGGAGGGCATTCTCCTAAGCTTAAGTACTGTGCCATCATTTTCCTTTTTATTTTTGTTTTTTACTTGTTCTGCTAATCTTATTCTTCATTATTTCTATATTTGTCATGCCATGGGTATTTACATTTTATATTGTTGTATTATTATATTGTATATTGTGTAAGCTGCTGAAAATTGCAGATTATAGTGCCATGTAAGCTTAATAAATAATGATATCAAATATTTTATCTCACATAAAACCAATATAAATATATTGTTATAGATGCCACTGAGTATGTTGTGAAAGCTAAATGGTATAAAATGAATATTACTTTTAAACTGATATATTACTTGGAGTGCTACTAGACTACTACTTTTAAATGATTTTAAAATGTTAAAAAATGGGAAGAACAAATTCCCAGATAATCTCAGTTATGGCCATCATACAATGACAGAAATTTTAACTGTCCTTTCAGCTTTATGCATCCTGAACACGAGCAATTCATAATAGGAATAAATGAATGGGAAATGAAGTGAATGTGAGCAGATCCACTGAGGGAACAAGTGAGATGAGGATTTTCAGGGTTATTTTTCTGATGGCTTAAGTAACTTTTGAGCAGTTTAGTAATGGAAAAAAATGATGGAATCATTCTTATTGAAATATATAATGAGGACAAAAAGACAAACAGAATTAACTTTCAGTTTAATTACGTGATAGTAATTTGTAAATGGATTTCCCAAGATTTATCATCATAATAGCTCTATATTTAAAGATATAGAGCTATTCACCTTTAATATAAACCATATTCTGATACAATTCTGAGAATTGCAGCTCCCAACATTACTGGAAGACCCAAGGTTGGGGAAATTTTATGTAAATAAATAGTATATTTTCAGATGAATTGTGCAAGTTCCTTGGCCTTTAAAATAACTTTACTATCTAAACATCCTGCCTTTCACTACAGAGTCACATGAAAACATGTTCCCAGCCATTGCATGAGGATACTTTTGGCGGACATCTCAAAGTGGGCTTAGCACAGATTGCTGCAATGGAAATCTCACGGGGCAACCACCGGGATAACAAGGCTGTGGTTCGTTACTTGCCTTGGCTGTATCATCCTCCATCTGCAATGCAACAAGGGTAAAAAGCCTTGGTCATGACTAAATTAAAAATACAAACATGAAATATGTCACCAAATGGTGGACCAAAGGGGAAACTTTGCACATTCATGAGCGGTATAGATATAGGTATTCTTATCATCAAACTATGGATCCAACAGGTGTTACATTCACAATTTATATATCAAAGTGGAAGATATATACATGGGGAACTACTTAGTGTGGTTTGACTACTAGAAAAACTGAATCTCCTGCAGATAATGGTGGGAAGGGATCCTAATATTGCTAAGCTATCGTATCATTATCCAATATGGTCAAAAGTGGGAAGCAGTATACTTATCTGGGGTTGCTCTTGAAGATCACCCAGAAGCTACAACTATTCTAGAATGTAGTGGTGCCAGTAGTTAATGGATAAACTATGGTACACACCTATAATCCCATTCCTTGTAAGCTGCACTGGCTTCCAGGAATCTTCCAGTGTAATTTAAGGTGTTGATTATTACCTATTTTTAATGGATAGCATCCATGTTATTTGGGATTGGCTAATTAATTCCACCCATCCCACAAGATCTTCAAGGTGGGCATGCTTTATTAGTTATATGGGACCCCAGAAATATACATTCTCTGTCGCAGAGTATGCCTTGTGGAACAGCATTCCCCACCCCCACCCACCCCAAAAAAAGAATTAGGATGACTCTGAACCTGTTTGTCAGAGTTCCGAGTAAGAGACCCCTACTAAGCAAAACTCCGAGGCAGATGAATTCCTCAAAGAATAGCTTTATTGGATATATCATATTGGCAGAAATCTGGTGAAAACTGACTCTGAAGTTTCCCACGGTTTTCACCTAATTAAAAGAGAAAGTTTTCCCACAACCCCAAACAATCAGTCACATGGTCCAATCAAGATGCTTAGTTGTCTGGTGACCTCACTCCTCCTTCCACGGTCCATGTGTGAGAATGTCCTTGGTTCTCAAGAGAAAGTATTTTATTTTGGCTATACAACCCCCTCTATCTCTAATACCCCCTCCCTTTCCCTCAGCTCCAGTGTGGCAACACTGAAGCTCCAATATGGCTCCAGTCAGGTCAGCTTCATGGTTGACACTGTTGACATTACATAAGGTGCTTAAAACTTTATTTTTCCCACAGGCATTGTGCCAAGGTGCTAGATAACCCTGTTGTATGAGCCATTGGACAGACTGAGATTGGCCTTGGATGTGTTATGTTTTTCTCTGTGCTGTTTTAAGATTTTTTTTAATTGTCAATTTTTATCTCAATTTCAACACCCTTGCCATGTCTTTTCAACAAAAATGATATCCCTAGGGTTGACATCTATCCCAAGGGTAGATATCTGCATTAGAATAGTACCGTAATAATGTTATATTAGTCATAAATTGATTATCTAGAATGGTATTCTTAGTATGTATGCTTTTCAAATAATACACATATTTGATAAACTTGAAACTAAAATATATATTCTTTCTTAACAGGCCCAAAGAATTCATTGAATGTGTGACTCATATTCGACTACTCTCTTGGCTACTGTTGGGGTCTCTGACACATAATGTTGTCTGTCCGAATTCCCCTTCAGTTTGTATGCCCATTCCATTGGATGCAGGTTCCCATGTTGCCGATCATTTAATTGTCATCCTGATTGGGTTTCCGGAACAATCCAAGGTAAGAAACTTGCAGGATGATGATCACTTTATAATATACCACTAAACAAAATGTACAGTCTTGAGCATAATCCTAAAATTCTTCTAGAACACGGGTGTCAAACTCGCAGCGTCATGTTGCCATCATGTGACGTTTCGCAATGTTTTTTCCCTTCATGGAGCTGGGGTGGGCGTGGCCTGCGTGTGATTCATCTGTCCCGTGGGCCGCCAGTTTGACACCCCTGTTCTAGAAGTTGCCATCAAAGTGTAATTTTTATTGTGACAGATGGTGAGATGTATTAATTATATGAAAATATTCATAGTAAGTCTGACCAATCTATGCAAGCCATACAAAAGTTGAATCCAGCCCCCTGAATCGCAACTCTTGCTACTGTACATAAAAAAGTTTATCTTTTGTGAATTAATCTGGTTAATGAAACTCATTGTTAAATTTCTTGTTCCTTGGTGGGATTCAAAGAACTGTTTGCTTGTCAGCAATCTAACTTTTGAAAATAAATATTGTTATTCATAATAAGCAATACTCTTCAAAAGTGCTCTTTCTTAAAGCATTAAAGAGATTTTGCAGCCTTTAATTCAGGAGTAGAACATTTTTCTCTTCTTGCTTGCTATCCCAGTTACATTCTCTGCTCCAGAGTCCAAAAACAAATTTAGGAACATCTGGCCTCTCCACATTTTTCAAAGTTCAACAATTCTCATCAGTTTAGTCATGAACCATCCAAAATATTATTTTGCAGGAAGCCTCTCCCATCACCTCTCCAACCCTACCCCACCAAACACAGATAAAGGAAACTGCAGTCTTTTATACGTACTTGGACAAATGCCTGGTGGTATCTGGCTGTAGACATCTAAACAATGCATGTTAGATTTGGTTCATATGGAGCAAGTAATCTGAAGATGGATGAACTCTGGGTGATTCTCTTATCATGAACAGATCAGTCACCAATCAGATTTAGACTGACATCCATTATAAATTGTGGAACTGTTGAATGCAAAAACGATCATGAGTTTGAGAAGTAAGCTTCCAGTCTGAGATCTCCCATGAGCTTCTTTGCAAACCACTTTAAACAAGCTTTGCTTCCAAGTCTTCATCCAGTAGTGGAAGTGCTAAGGGCAATTTTTCTCCTTCCTCCTGAGGTATCCAGTAAGAAAATATAAAATCTCTAGTTATGAGCAAGCAGGAACCACCATTGTTTCAAAAGAAAAAAGGGCATCACAAGCTCACTTAGCAAATTACTCAGCTTTTTTCTTTGGAACCTCTATTTTTAAGGTTGCATAATTACTGTCAAAACTAACAAAAGCTGCGGTATTCCCTCATTAATGAGAATTTTTCTATTATTTATTTTTCCAACATGTAGTTTTCAAGCTTGTTTATTTCTTTGCCTTTTTTCAGTGCACGAATATAAACTAGTAATTTAAGTATGAATGTCATATCACTCCTCTGACAGGAAAGAGAGTTTCAGAAAATTCTTGACAGATTCATAATAATTTCAGATTATGGGTATGTGTGTGTATGTACTAGAACAATGAATTGTTATGCTTTTGTTATTCTGAAAGACAATATACACATTCCTTAAAGTGTTATTTCAAGCAAAACAACGACTTTGTTTTCCTTATTTTTCTTCCCACAGACATCTGTCTTGCATATGTGTTCTCTCTTCCATGCCTTTATATTTGCTCAGCTGTGGACAGTATATTGTGAACAAGCCGCAGTTGCTCCCACAGTCCAAAATCAAAATGAATTTAGTTTTACAGCAGTCCTCACAGCTCTGGAATTTTGGAGCCGAGTAACACCAAGCATCCTCCAGCTGATGGCACATAACAAGGTGGTGAGTCAGATATAATGATCCCAACTAATTTCACTGAGTCCAAGCCAATAAACAATAATTTAAAAACCTATGGCTGTGTATTCACATTCATAATTACATGCAAATTCATGTACATGCACAGAAATAAACTTGTAGAAGTGCATAGTTCATTAGCAGACCACATGCTTTGTTCAGTCATAGACATCTTCATTATAGGCTAGAAGAGACTCTTGTTAAAACTCAGCTCAAAGATCTAACCTGGTATAAGACGGGTTTGGAAATCCATCCAGGTTGTCTTAATCAAGAATTTAAAAAGGTGAATCATTTTTTTTTTGCATTTGGGGAAGGAGAGCTTATAGAAAAAAATAGTACTTTAAATTTCCCCATTACAGTATGTCCTGATTATACCCAATTGTGGAATGGCATCCAAAGCTTGATGTGATCCTCAAAGGACTTGAAATTATGTGTACCCATTCTTTATTGTTTTTAATAATTATGATCTCTCTCTCTCTCTCTCTCTCTCTCTCTCTCTCTCTCTCTCTCTCTCTCTCTCCCTCTCCCTCTCCCTCCCTCCCTCCGCAATGCTATTCAATTAAACAGAAGGAAGGGAGAGTCCTATAGATCCTCTAGCTTTATAAATTTTGTTTTTAGTTTGACAGTTTAAGTATGGGGAAGCCATGGCTAAAAGGGAAAGTTAGCCTACTTCTGCTATAGCTGCTCTATTATTATGGATTCTTTTGCAGGTTCACATTTATACCATATTACTAACGATGCTTGCACAATACTTCACATAAATACAGCATGTGACAAAGTGTATCCTATCTGCAAAATCACTACGTGAACATAATGAGTTGTAAATAAATACCACCATGATTGGGTAGAAGTTTACAATGGAGGATAGGCAGAAAAGGGCGTGGTCACCAATGCATATGTGCTTCATTCCATTTAATCTAGAAGCAATCGCTTGTCAAACCCATGGCATGAGAAATTCCTAATATATAAATCCTGTTAGACTGCCAATGGGACTGATTTAAATTTCAAATATTTCCACTGTGTCTGCCTGCAGTGTTTTGAAATGTAATTAACTGGCCCTTCCAAGTAATGACGAACACAGTTCAGAAAGAAAGTAACTTTGTTAGTAATATTATGGGGCATCTGTTATGCAGAAGTTGGAAGACATGGTGCATCATTTTGTTACATTTACTGTAGAATGTAATTCTGAATAAGTATTATACAGATATGATACCTTTAATTAAAGGTAAACAATTTGCATTTTAATTATTTAATGTGAAATCTCAATCTCTCTCTGTTTATCTAAGAATGTTAATCAAGTTAGAGTAATAGTATGAACCATTTATTTTTTGCTTTCATGATATTATTATACTGCTCATTCATTTTATTGCAGTATGTCTCTCTTTTATCCCAGATGGTAGAAATGGTGTGTCTCCATGTGATCAGTTTAATGGAGGCTTTGCAAGAATGTAATTCCACTATTTTTGTCAAGGTATGTTAGCCCTTGGGGGTGTGGAGGCAGGAAAGTTTTTAAAATGGCTGAAATACAAAGGGTTTTTCATATGTGCTTCCTGGTCTTCCAAGCACTCCTTTGCATTGTTCTCAGAAAAAAGCTTTTGAAGATTTATGGGCTTTCTAAAGCAATGTTTGATGGAATGCTGTAGAGAGAAGCTTCACATATAACCTTCCAGTAATTAAAAAAAAAAGATTCCAATAATTAAATGCAGCTGTTAAAATATTTTTCAGTTATATAACTTGGCTATAGTGTTGTCCAAAACGGATGTAATTATTAATAAGAGGGACAACATGTTATTACTGGTTCCTTTGTGCTTTTGTTCTAATAATTTTCGAGAAAAAGAATTACATTATACCAAACAGCATGTTGCCAATGGATAAAGGATGTTTTGTATTTGGACTATTACGGTATATCGGAAAACGTTCTCAGGAATGCTGCAGGAAAGATTAAAAGGTTTGGCACAGCTTCCCACTTGTACCTTCCTTCTGGTTTACATTTTAGAAGAATAATATTGCTTTAGGCCATTTCCCTTTCTAGAGAAAGCCCTATTGTCTTTTACTCACTTACACCTAATTACAGTATAAACAAGATGTCCTGGTGATGTCTTTTTTGTGCCAGGCTCTTAAGATATCATTCTCATCACATCTCCAGTTCATGACACAAGCTTAAGGCATCCTTAGCTGCACTAGTGTTAAAGGTAATTAATGTTTTCCATCTTAAGCCAATAGCATCTGATGGGAGTTTCATGGCATGTAAAATCTAGTGTATTTTACCATCCATTACTCAGGAGTCAAAGGCAGGTATTCTATGGTGGTGATCAGAACAGTGCTTAATGGTTGTCTCTCTGATCCCTGGTTACTCTTAGATGCTGCCATTATACTGTTCTCCCTCTAAAGAGCTGGCTTAAGATGCTGGAGGTCTACAAAGTTAGAGGGGCACTCAGTGTTTGATTGTAAGATCTCAGGCCACCCAGGTTCTCCCTTCTTTTCAACCATCTCAAGGACTTTAGACTTATTGTTTGCAGATGGGGGGGCATGGGGCAGGATATAGTGCTATGGCAGCTTTTAGCCTCATCCATAGCCACTTCAGTAATTTCATACAAATCACCCTATGGATAAAAAAAGTGGGAATCTTCTCCCACCCCACCCCCAATTGCTCATTCGTAGAAACTACTAAGATTGGAAAGTTGACTGCATGGAACAAATCTGAATTGGCTTCCTAGGGTTTGGGGGAATAAAAACAATGGCACTGTGTATATACTGTACCTTGAGATCTGTAAAAGTGACAGAGAATTTTAAAAAGCATCTCTGCACATGTATTTGGTTCCCAATGTTTTGGTTGGAAGAACATACAAAATAGTGCTTTCTTTCTAGGAAGATGAGAATCAAAGATAATGTGCATCTACTTAAGGATGCAAGCTGACATGTCATTGCATGCTTTTTAAATTCAAGATAAGAAGCATTTGCTCACAAATACATATTTAAGTGATTATATAAGCAAACAGTTCATGTGGAAACATTAAATAGGTACATTTCATATATCCATGAATGGGATTCTAGAACTTTGTTGGATTCATAGACACAGCTCCAAAAATAGCTGCATTACTATTTTTCAATATTTCCACATGAACACACTTATGTGATGCCTTTCAAAACTGTGTGTGCGCTCTCAATATATTTTTTTAATCATAAACAGGGCAAAAATAATGCTCACAAAGAACATTTGTGAGCATAGAAACTGCCTTTCCGAATCAGATCATCTATCCAGCATTTGTCTAGTTCTGCTTTTTCTCAAAGAGAACAGGATATTGATGGCCTTACCTTGTTATTTGGCATCAGAAATAACAAGGTATATTGCTTTGGGATCTGAGGTTTCTATTTAGCCTTCACGTTTAGGAAATATTGATGGTAAATCCAATCTGCGTCTAATGAAAAGTGTCCTTGATCACAAGTTTAGATGTCCAGGTCTTCTCTGATAAGAAAATGGGCACAGTTCAATATCGTTTGTAACAAGAGGACTAATTCATGCTGTGTCAGGAACAATCCATAAATGGTTATAATTGCATATTTCTCCAAGTGGTTTGGATTTTTTCTTGCACAGTAGGAAGAAATGTCCCCTCCCCAATTTCTCCTTTGTAGATAGTTGACAATCACTATAATTATAATGTGGTTGAACACATTACTGAAATGGTTATTCCTTCATTGGGATTCCCTAAACAATGTCATTTTTCATAAGGTGCATTAAATAAGGACTGGCCTGACCCCATCAGTGGAACCCAGCCAAATATTATATCATCCACTCTGGCCAATGAAATCATGTTCTCTGAATAGTGCTTTAGCTCATTCTGTTAATACTGATTCAATTTTGCATGATGGTAGGAGCTTAATTGGAAAAAAGCGAAACTTGATATCATTTAGAGGAACATTTTAGAACAGTATGTCCAGTTTTTAAAATAATCTTAGATAATGTATCAAAAATATCTTCACTTTTAAAACAAATCTGCCTTACAGTTAAAACACCCCAGCCCAGGGGTAGGTTCCAACTTACCTCGCTGCCAGTTCGCTCCCTCCTGCGCCGCGTGGGCGCGCCGCGTGGGCGTGCCACGTGGGCGCGCCGTGTGGGCGCACTTGCGCTTTGCGCGTGTGCGCATGCGCATGCGCAGTAACAAAAAGTCCCAACCCCCCCAAAAAAACAAAGCCAAAAAAAAGATGGCGACTGCATGCACAGTGCCGTAAGTCGGCTTCTGCGCATGCTCAGAAGGAAAAAAAAATTCAAAAAAAATTCAAAAAAAAGATGGCGGCCCCCACGGACCGGCACCGACCGATCCAGTTCAGTGAAGTCATCGTGATGTCACCAGCAGGCCGCTACCAGTTCGGGAGAACCGGTCCAAACCGGAAGGAACCCACCCCTGCCCCAGCCCTTTTACTTTCTTCCACCATCCCAATAAGAAAATAGATAAATGCATGTACATGATTATAAGATTACAGGTTATTTGTCAAAGTGGCTCACATAAATATTCAGTGCTGCTGCAAACTTATAACTTATTGAGCCATAGTGCCTTACTTCCTGGTTAACCGCTAAAGGGTGCTATATTTTTAGGAACGATATACTCTAACTACATATGATGTTTTTGATCATATTTATTTATTAGGGATTTTTTGTACTGCCTTTATTCCTTTATAAGCAATACACCTTCCTCCTCCCATTTTCTCCACAAAAACTCTCCCATGAGGAGGTTTGGACTGAGAGAGTAATTGGCTCTCAGCCAGCTGGTTTTCATGCCTAAAGCAGGACTAGAACTCACAGTCTCCTGGTTTCTAGACCAGTAATTACTACACCAAACCAGCTCTCATCTATTGGAATGTGTGGGGTGATAGATCAGTTTAATATAATGAACTTATTGTACTATTAACCCAGCTGTTTTTTCCGTAACTTCGGTATCTGAAATTCTGGTCTCTATGAGACTGACATCACTGCAGGGATGGGGAATCTGTAGCTGTTCAGACAGCTGTTCTATCTATCATTCTGAGCCAAGATCAAGAATGAGAGGAGTTATTGTCCAACAAACTCTGGAGAGTCATTGGTTTCCCACTTGTCTCTAATGAATATCTTCCTTTTTTTGTTTCTTGCTTCACTAAAATTTTGCAGGAGGAAAAGAAATGGCAAAAAAAATTAATTTGTTTATTATTTCAGAAATGCCGTAGTGTATGACACTTTCAGCCAAAGGCCATTTTTTCATATGAATTTATGATGCTGGTTGACTGTGTTTTTGATCACAAAACAAAACAAAAAACTCCTAGTCTCATGAAAGTCTAACTAATACATTTAAAAAGGGTTTATGAGAGATAATTACAGATAGTGATAGAAAGAGAAGTAATGGTGTGAATCGGCTTTCAGTGATTCCTTTCTTGGCTGTCTCCCTTCATGAGTTTTGTGCTTGAAAACTCTCAATTGGGAAGAAAGAGGCAGCTAGTCGATGGCAGAAGTTTCCATCAAAATTGAGGGAGATCTTTCATCGTGGAAATAAAAAGGTCGAAAGCAGCATCTGTTGGCATCAGATTTATTATTGTAGTTCAATTAAGGCAACTTTTCCTAAACCTAGTGCCCTCCCCCCAATGCTTGAATATTTTGGCTTGGCAATTGTAGAATTTGAAATCCCAAACTATCTAGTCAGTGCCAGTTTGGGTGTGGCTGCACCAAGCTGCTCCCTTACCTTCTAATGTGGATGAATAAAAGTCCATTTTTGATACCAAACTGGCAAAAGTCATTAGTTTCAGACAGGTGTATAACAAAACACATCACTTCTAAAAGACAATATGCGAACCTTCCATGTTGAAGTTGCTTCCATTATTTAGAAGGTTGCTTGTAGTCGTTTGCTATGTGCATGAAGCCATGTTCTAGATCAGGGGTCCCCAACCTGTGGGCCGTGGCCCACTAGTGGGCTGTGAGGGGATTGTAATCCTCACTTGCAACGGGCGAGCAACGGGAAAGCACATGCACGTGTTCGATTTGCATGAGCGGCAGGCACGCATGCACGCCACTCACATGGAATCAACCCCTCCCCCCCAAGTCGGTCCACAAAGTCGGAAACATTGGGGGACTCTGTTTTAGATACAACTGAACATCTTTCCTTTTCCTGTCAATACTGTCAATGAAGTGCCATGAAGACAAAGGCCTTAATCCAGATGACACATTGACCGGTTGCATCATACAGTGATGACACTATGCAAAGTTTAAATTGGATTGTTTCAGTTGAAAAGTATTTGATGTGATCTATGCTCTGTTTTAGATTAACACTTAAATATATCATTTTAAATAATCGTTGGTACTTTGAATACTTTGATAAATAAAAAAGATTCTAAATTTGTACTTGAACAGTAAAATATATTGGAATCCTGGACATTATTTCTAGGAAAATGCTTTAATAAAGCTGCCTGTGTACATTATGAACGAATGTTATTACTAGGTTTATTTTGTAATATAATAATATGGTGGCTATTAGAAATATATTATGAACATGCTGAACACAGTACACCAAATTTTTTTCCCTTTCTATCAGCTCATCCCAATGTGGCTACCAATGATTCAATCCAATCTAAAGGTAGGTTCACTTTAATGTGTTCCCAGGATGTTAACATTTGTTTTAACTGAATAATAGTGTATTAAATTATGCATCTATTCCAAATTGGACTCATTAGCTATGATACTCTAAGACTCTAAAACATAGTTTAACTGATGTCTAGTAAATACAGGCATGCTTGGCTGTCAGTGAAAAACATTGAACTGGATCCAGAGCTCTTCTGTCAAGAATGCAAGGACCTTTTTTATAGGTGAAAGAAGCTGGAGTGCAGCAGTTTTCTGCTGAAGGAACGGGAAAGTAAATTGTTATTTCTTTTCCTTTCGGTCTCCTCAGCCACCTCCTCACTAGTTCAGGCTTCCAAGGGCAGGGAGAGGAAGAAAGTGGGAAGCACAGCTTGCATCCTGTTTGCCTGCCTTTTTCTCCACACCCTGGATCCACTCCACCTTTTTGTCTTAATAATATTGTGTGCAGAATGTGTCCTTTCCAGTAGTGGGTTCTAAAACCCGTTGCTACTGGTTCGCGCATGCGCAGAAGCGTCCCGGGCGGGTGGGCGGAGCCTCGCACTACCGCCGCTACCGGTTCTAAGAACCAGGCCGAACCGGGAGCAACCCACCGCTGGTCCTTTCCCTTTTAAAGGGCCAGAGGACGACCAGTATAAACTCACATGAGATGGTCCGATGATAATTATATTTGCATAACTATATAAAAATAGCCAGAATAACCAAAAGTGAGAGCATGAGAGAGAAAAGAATGCTTCCTGTGGAGCCAGAAAGAATGAGTACCTCAAGCTTTATAGAATACCAAAAAAAAAAAGCAAACCTCTTAACAGCCAAAACAAAACCAACTAAATGAGAAGGAAGCATGTTCAGGAATTGTGGGCACAGAATGAGCTATGATAACCGGATGAAGGAAAAAAGAAGAAGGGAGAAAATGAATTGGTTTGCTAGAACTGCTCAAAGCTTATACAGAACTGAAGGAAGCAGACCATTCTGATCAGTATTCCAACATGTTGCAAGTCTTGTTGTAATAGTGTGAACCTACACTGATTTAAAAGGCGTTATACATTTCTAAATTTGAATTTGCAGCTACTAAAGAAAATTACTGTGCTGTGATGGCCCCTTCTCTGTGAAACTTTCTTCCCTCCTTTATCCATGTGGCTCAGTAAGATGTGTTATAAGTGGTAGTTTTCTTCAGGTTTATGATGGCCTTTCATTAAATACTGAGGCTTCTTACTAGATTATCTCATTACGGCCTGTTCTTATTTTCACTCTTTGATGGCTGAATTGATTCTGAATTTGAAATTTTAGGATGATGTGGGCTTAATCATTGTTAAAGTTGCTTTGAGTTGATTATTTAAAAAAAAAAAGAGAGAGAGAGAACTGACAGTAAAACTTGTACATATTTTAACAGCATTTATCTGCTGGCCTCCAGCTCCGCCTGCAAGCTATTCAGAACAACGTGAACCATCATAGCCTTAGAATGTTACAGGGATCCGTTCAGATGAACACCAACACCTCTGTCCTTCGCAAGTGGCTGCAGTGTACACAGTTCAAAATGGCTCAAGTGGAAATCCAGTCATCTGAAGCAGCATCTCAGTTTTATCCTTTATGAGTTGGGTGGAATGTTCTGTGAACCTGTTAGTCTAGCAATAATAGGGCTAAAGCTATAAGACAATGGCCATCTTTAGAAACCATACAACAGTACTGTAGCTCCGTTTTTGTTTTGTTCTTGTAGAGAGAAAAAAGTGAAATGGCTAAAGAGAGTGGGCTGTCTGCGTCCCTCTGTAACCAAAAGCATGTTTTGGCTGATGCATAACATTTACAGGAATGCTCTATGAAATGAAGGATTTGCTCACTGAAGCCTGAGCCAATGCATATAGTTAGCTGTTTAAATATATGTATTTTAAAATATTCGTTTATAAAAGAAAATGATTGGTTTCGCCCCTAGGATTTATATGCACATATGCACAGGGCATGTATACACACACACACACACACACACACACAAAGTGTTGTGTATGTTCAGATACCTACGTATGCTGCTGTTTTTTTTACATTATGACAAAGTCAGCTGCATTTTCGTTATCTTCATAGTTAAACTTGGTAATGCAATAAATCGGCCATCTCCAACCTCATGCCCTCCACATGCTTTAGACTACAAATGAACGTGGATGCGATGGGTTTGGATGATGCGAGCTGTAGCCCAACACATCTGGAGACCACCAGATTGAGGATGCCAAAACTTTTTTTCATTATAAAATAGTGACCTTGCGATTTCCCAGGATTTCCTATCCATTTTTCCCTGCAATTTCTATCAGCAACTTGCAAGCATGGCCTGTGCAGAAAGAAAAAGAAAAGGAAAGGAAAGAAAAAAAAGAAAAGAAAAGAAAGCCTTCCAGATTAAACACTCATTACCCCTCCCTTCATGTTATGCACTTCTTGGCTAACAGGTACCCCTTGCAAGCTGGGGTAGGAGAGTCATCATTCTGGGGTCAATGCTGGCATTTTGCCCAGGGGAACGAGACATCCAAAGCCAATTCTGCTTACTTACAAAGTGCACTTAGAAATTAGGTGGGTAAACTGTGCCAGTTCACTTGTCTTTTTTAAAAAAGAACTACTGAGTAAGTTTAAGAACTTTAACTTGGTTTCATTGCCAGTATTTTTCTTGCAATTCTTAGGAAACTCTCCGCATACTACTACCTGTATGATATATGCTATTTCTTCTTATATACTTGTACACACTGAGATTTGAAATCGGTCCCATTCATGGGGATGCCAGAGAGAATATGGATGCTTCAGTCTTCCCTGAGGAAGAGGTTTCAGGTTATAAATTTACATACAGTAAATAGAAAATATATAGAACCACTGAATAAAAATACAATGTTAAATATTTTTTAAAAGTGAATTTTAATAGCATTGAGAGAGACTGATCCACTGAGATGTACTGTATAGAAGAGCCACTGGTTGCAGTGGACTCTGGATCAGTATCTTTGAATAGCAGAACCTCTTGTAATTAAAACTTTTTGTGTGTATACATAACTGAAATATATTGTATTTATTGCTGTAATCTATTGAAATAAAGATTTAAGCTTTATATGAAAATGCTATTAAAAGCGTAACTCTTTAATATCCTGAATAATATTGGTTAATATTCTGTAAAAAAAAAATCATTACCGTATTACGCAGCACTTTCCCCCCCCCCCCATTATTATTCCCTTGAGTCTCCAGTGAAACTTGGCTGATCTTTAAAAAAAAAAAAGCAAGGCTGGAGCTGGTCTGATACTAGGCTGAGATGCCATTGGAAGTCACAGGGTTATGCACTTATGTAGTGGGAAGTGAAAAAGCTGGAGTTGAGAGATTTTGTTTACCACAAATAGAGTTTCCCCATAAAATAATGATAGGAACAAACAGTGCCATACCATTAGCCACTTGCAGGGATATCATTAGCCGTTTAATGCCGTAAATGGTGTATTTTAGTTGCTGATTTGGAAAAACAGGAGGTGTTTATAGATAGACAAATTCTGCCACTATCAGCCAAAAAAATCCCTCTCCATAAAAAATAAAAACATTGTGCAGCTGTCGCATGTTTGCCTCTCTAATGTGTGTGTGTGGAGGGGAGGGACGATAACCAGCAGTATGGTGAATGGATCCAATTACAAGAGCCTGAGGACAGATCATCTTGAAGCTTGTCTATGTGATTGCTAAGACCTATGTTGCTGACATTGGTTTGATGGTGCTTAAGCACCAATTAGTGAATTACTTAAGTAAGAAAAATGTCCCCCCCCCCATTTTTTTTTTGGAAGATTACAATGAAAGATGGACACAAGTCCAAATTCAGTGAATAAGGCAGTGGGTTGTATAATACAACCATGAAGCACAGCAAGGTATTAGAAGGGATAATAAGATTATGCTAGGCATGCCACCTAACCCTGTCCTGTGCAGTGCAAAATAGTCAATGTTTAGTTCTCAAATATTATACAGGGGAATAGGAATAGTGTACCCAGAACATCCTAACAACTAGTCCACATACTGGTGGGAAAGGAGAGCAGGACACTCAGTTCTGAAACAATACTGCAGTTATATATGCAGCAGGGGTGGGTTCCACTTACCTTCCCCACCAGTTCGCATCACGACGGAAGTGCGCGTTTTATCATCTATCATCGATCTATCTATCTATCTATCTATCTATCTATCTATCTATCTATCTATCTATCTATCTATCTATCTATCTATCTATCTATCTATATCTATCTATCTATCTATCTATCTATCTATCTATCTATCTATCTATCTATCTTCTATCTTTCTATCTATCATCTATCTATATCATCTATCATCTATCTTTCTATCTATCTATCATCTATCTATCTGTATCCATGATGGCAAACCTATGGCACGCATGCCACAGGTGGCACGCGGAGCCATATCTGCCGGCACGCAAGCTGTTGCCCTAGCTCAGCTCCAGAGTGCATGTGCGCAGCTGATTTTCGGCTCCCGCGGAGGCTCTGGGAGGGCATTTTCGGCCTCCAGAGGGCCTCTGAGGGGGCGGGGGAGGCCACTTTTGCCTTCCCCAGGCTCCAGGGAAGCCTCTGGAGCCTGAGGAGGGCAAAAACCGGGCCTACCGGGCCCACCAGAAGTCAGGAAACGGGTCGTTTCCGGCCTCCGGAGGGCCTCCGGGGGGGGGCATTTTTGCCCTCCCCAGGTTCCTAGAAAACTTCTGAAGGCTGGGGAGAGCAAAAGACAGGAAATTATGGGTGTGGGCACACGTGCACGCGATAGCGCGCATGCGCTTTTGGCACCCAAGGGAAAAAAGGTTCGCCATCACTGATCTATATCATCTATCTATCTATCTATCATCTATCTATCTATCTACCTATCTATCTATCTATCTATCTATCTATCTATCTATCTATCTATCTATCTATCTATCTATCTATCTATCTATCTATCTATCTATCTATCATCTATCTATCTATCTATCTATTTATCACCTACCTATCTAGAGATCTATCTAGAGCCCTGGTGGCACAGTGGTTAGAATGCAGTACTGCAGGCTCACTCATTGTTCACTCCAGAAGTTCGATTTTGAATGGCTCAAGATTGACTCAGTCTTCCATCCTTCCAAGGTTGGTAAAATGAGGACTCAGATTGTTGGGGGTAATATGCTGACTCTGAAAACTGCTTAGAGAGGGCTGTAAAGCACTGTGAAGTAGTATTTAAGTCTAAGTGCTGTTGCTATCTATCTATATTATAAATTGAAATTTACCACCCATTTACTCCCAGTAGTCAACTGAACTAAGCTTAAAGTTTAATATACTGATACATAAGAGATTTATACATAAATCTACATAAAATGTGATTTTAAGATGATTTACCCATCATCATCATCATTTTTTGATGATGATGTGTAAATAACCTTAAAATTACATTTAATGTAGATTTATGTATAAATATATTATGTATCAATATATTAAGCTTTAAGCTTAGGAGTAAATTTAGACATAGGTATTTACACATGATTTACACATGTATGTAGAAATGTATTTTTAAAAAAGAACTGGATACAGGGATCAACTACTTCTAATATATACAGTTCTTTAGTTTACCAATGGTAGGTAATTATAGATTAAAGTATCTGTATTGTTAAACTTCCGGGCAATAGTACCATCTGTGTAACTGGTGTTATTTTAGTTCAGTTGGCTTCTCTATTGAGTTTGAAGCTTTGCCAACCTGGCATTCTTCAGACATTTTGACAATGCTCCTGGGCAGATGAGATTGGAAAGAGTTGATGGGATTTGTAGGCTGGGCGTAGATTGGACTATTTAGCTGCTGTTCATTTCTTACAGTAAGACAGTGGAACATTGCTCTGGACCCCCAAAGAGTATTTATTCTGCCAAATCTAATACAGAGAGGATAGTTATGGCCAGCAAGCAGATGCCTCCACCATGAAGGTGCAGATAAGAAGATAAATACATAAGATCCAAAGTCTTTGGAATGATTGCAACTCATTCACTTGCCAAAGAGTCCACAAGAGCCAATGAAATGAGTATCTTATGACTCTACGCAAAATGTTGCAGGCATCTTACTGAATGCTTTTGAAAAGTAATAAAATATTTAAAAGCCATAAATGATTTGTTTGTCCAGCTGCTGAATTATATATGGAAAAAGTTGACCTAGTGTTCCATTACTTTTATCAAATTTGCCATCTTGATTTGTTTGCCAGCTTTGATAGGATCTAGCTAAATGCAACTCCAGGCTGCAATGTTACCCGGTACTGACAGTGCGAAAGTGTTTCTAGGGATCTTAGCATCTAAATATGAATGTATCCCTTTGTTCCTGGTTATTTTAATAAAAAATAGAAATTGCTTTTTTGTCTGAAAGGCATTCAAAATAACATGAAAATAATAATAAAAACAGATTTAAAAATGCAACAGAATGTTACCATTAAGTAGAATGGTTCCTCTAGGAATTTTTAACTGTAAATATGTTTGTAGTTAAAAATTCCTCGAGGAACCACTCCAATAAGTTTAGGGAGACAAACTTGCCCAGATTTCTCTCTAGGAAATGCCTAACCTTTTGTTTTTGGCAACTTTCTCTTCCAAAAGGTTGCAGAACACAATCTTTGACCTAAACCTAATTATCAGGGAAGACCTAATGGCCAAATAGAGTAGTAACAACTTAGCCATCTCTGCCTTGAACAGTTACATCCCAACTGTTTGCACAAACAGAATATTTCTCTGCTCAAAAGTTAAAACAGTTTGCCACCTCTTTGTTTCTGCAAGAGGCTGTGTGCCTTTTAGCAGCATCAGAGGGAAGGGGAGCGTCCCCAGCATTCGCCCACGAGAAATGGATAGGAAGTCGCTCCTGCCAATTTCTACCTATATGGCATCTGTCAAGGAGAAAGCGAATCTGTCCAGAAGAATGGTGGTGAATCATTTGGACCGCTGTATTTCTGGAATGGGCTGTTCTAAATTTTTGCATGCTGGCACAGCAAGCCATAGCATTAGGCAGCAAATTACTTGAAATGCTTCTTTATGGCTTTTATTGCCAGCTTGAAGAGGAGGCAATTTCCTTGCTATGCCAACTGAATTTTGTAATGGCACTCAAGGATTTCGCAATAATAGTTCTCCCTTTCCTTGGTGAAAAGAGTGTGCAGGAGAAGGGAGATTTCCACCCCCACACACACACACTGGATGATTGTTACTGCTTTTGATCCAACTTTCTCTTATTAAATGAAGTCCTTTCTGGACTGGCATGTTTTAATTATGAATCCTGGAATGTTGGTATAATCATGGCTTTATTCCAAATCTCAGCAATTGATGCTATTGATTTAATTAGTAAGATCATAATGCCTTGTAATGTTCAATGAAATCAAATCCAATTTCTTTCTTTTCTTTTTAAAGTATTTTTATTATTTTTTTAAAAAGTAAAAGAATTCCTTTTTACAACATTTGCATATCGGTATACATTCATAGTTTTTCTTCTTCCCCCATCCTATTAACATTTCTATACATATGGTTCCCTTGTCCTATACATGTTACACATACTAATATATTCATATACTGTTTTACAAATATCCTTTATGTTTATACCATCTTACTTTTAATTCCTAATTTCCAACTATTATGGATTTTCTTGTTTGTTGTTCCTATCTTCTAACCATTTATACCATTTTCCGCATACTAAATAATACTCCGTTTCATCCTTATTTTTATTTCTTTCGTCAGTTTATCCATTTCCGCACAATCTAGAATTTTTCTTATCACATTTTCGTCTGTTGGTATAGTGTTGTTTTTCCAGTTTTGTGCATATATGATTCTGGCTGCGGTTATAATATGTAATATTAGATATTGTATTTTTTTATCGTATTTTCTTGTGATTATGCCTAGCAAAAATAGTTCCGGTTTCAAATCTATTTGATGTTCTGTTATCTCCTCAAGCCATTTCCTTATTTTAGCCCAATATTTTTTCGCTATTGCACATGTCCACCATAGATGACAATATGTTCCTTGTGTTTGCTTGCACTTCCAGCAGATCGGTGATGTATTTGGAAACATCCTAGCCAGTCTCGCTGGTGGAAGGTGCCACCTGTAGAACATTTTGTACAAGTTCTCTTTATAAGCCGCTGACATAGTTAATTTGTAATTTGTTTCCCAAAGTTTCTCCCATTTCTCCAATTCTACGGTATACTATATCCAAAATTTTTGGCCCACATTATCATTGTTTCTTTGACTACCAAAACGTTGACTAGTCAAATCCAATTTCTGTAATGATGCCCACTTGTTAATTAATTGAGATTTATTTGTATATTTATAAGCTCTTCATGTCCTAAGGATCTCAGGGTATGGGTTACAATCCCAAAAAATCCATACAGCAAAGAAGAACATGAAATAAATCTATATAAAACCCTAAAAGACTAAAGCATCAATCTCCACAGTACAAAACAAAGACACATATTACCAATGGGTAAAAATATAGTTGCTATCCTATTGAATGTCCCCAACACTGAAGGGGAATATCAGGGTTTTTCCTGGTCCTGAGAAGGAAATCATGTTGGCACCAGTATTTCTCTATTATTCATGTGATTCATCTAATTAGTCTGTCAGTGAGAACTTTGCTGTTTCAGAAGAGCAAGTGGAAGTGGACATGGTTGCTCCCTAAACATTTGAAATAGTATAAAATTCCCATGTCACATGAATTGGTGGTTCTTCTTGCCAAGATCCTGAACCAATCAAAATTTTCTGTGTTATGTGAACTCAGCCTGAATTTATGATTCAGCAGGCAGACCACTGAGTTGCATTAAATGGAGAATTAGACATAACTTAAGATTCACTGTTTTCAATAGGCCAAATGCAGAAATGTATTTTAAGAAGTCCAGAATAATACATCCTGGAAAATTAATGTATAGGACCGGCCAGGACAGAAATCTTATCCGGAGAGTACAGTATATGGTGCTGCTTCCATAGGAATAACATAGGGCCCTCTCTGAAGCTACATTGCCCTTTTTAAGAAGTGATTTACCTGCCTTATTTTCATTAAATACATTAAAACAAATAAGCCACTCTTGTAGTAGAGGATGCATTGCTTCTTTTTTCACCACAATTTCAAGAGGTTTCCCCTGGTTTTTTGAAGAGGAAAAAGCAATTCTGTCTTCTGCTAGATTGCTTGTTATAGGTACAAATCAGAACGCAATCAAGGTTGAAGCACTAAAAAAAAAACCACCGCGTTCTTAGGACAATCAAGATTTAATTCATCAGCAGGGAACCTCCAAATCATCTGCTTCTTAGCAGACGAAAACACTGGATGAATTGCTGAGTCAGTTCCTTCTCTGGTGTTGCTTTTTTCTTTTATTCTGTTTTGCACCGCTGAATATTTCTGAAGGAGAAAAGAGTTGCTTCTGCCAGTACAGGCAAATGTGAGATGGATGTATCTGTCAAAACCTAAGCAAAAATCCTAGATTGTTTTCCTCTTTCCCTCGCCCTCGCTCCTCCACCTGTCTCTCCCATTCTTTCAAATGAAATTAGAAAGAATTAGATTTTTGAAGCATGACTGTAGCCTTGCAAATTATTCAGGGAAGCTCAGTCCACCTTCCTGAACATCTTCTCCACTGTCCAAACTTATTTGCTCATCTTCTCTTTCATTTATTAGATTTCATGATTTAAACTTGATTTGCAGTTGATGGATTTTTAAAAAAAAAAATCATACAGACAGTTCATCAAGGTCAATCTTTTATATTGGGAATGGAATAGCCTTCAGTCTGCTTGTAGTCAACAGTCGCCTGGGAGAAATGAGCAATGGTTTCTTTCATGACAGACTAGCATTCTTAATTGAGAAAAAAAAATTATGGCCAGAGTAAAAATGATGTAACTGAAAATAATGTTTAACATCCAGGAAATAAGAAGTATTCTAACGGCTTCTGAAATGTTCCAGTACAAGGAGAATAGGGATATGATAGAAAGCCAAGGGGAGAAGGACTGGAAAAAGAAAAGTTTGGGAAACATAAATTTGTTAAAAACATATTCTTGGTTTTCCTTTAACAATCTTATTTAATTGTGTACTTACTTGTTTTGTAAACTGATGCATAAATTTAAAAAATCCAATAACTAAGAATGCAGGTCTATTGAATGCTAATGGTTTCTCAGGACTCTCCGAAACCCAGATTTAGTACCCTTTCAACATAGTGCAGTGTTGCTTTGAGTAAAAGAAGCTGTTTTACAACAAATGTCTATTTTTCTGTGAAAAGTATTCGAAAATTTAAAAAGCAGTAGATGAAGCATTAAAAAAATCTCATACCTGATTTGAATTTTTAAAAAAGCTAGGAAATCTAGTTCCAGTAATGAATTTACAATTCCTCATCCTAAAAGAAATATTTTACCTAGGAAACATTATTAATTCTATGGTTGGGAAAAACATGGACGTAATATTTCTGGGTTTATTAACAAATATGTAATACAAGATCTGTGTACATTATATAGAAAATTAGTATCTATCCATCATCTATCTATTTATTTATGTTATGCATACAATGTTTAAACTCAAAACAGTATCAAAGCCATTCTTTACTGAGAAAGAATTAAATCTAGAATGTTATTTGTTGGGTCTGTTATAATCTAATGACAATCCTTTACAAATCAAATTTATGACAAAACAGCTCTACTAAACTATTGTCCCTACTTAAGGACCCATGGATCAAGGGAACTAAGTGTCAATGTCACCAAGAGACAGAGATGTCAATACTACAGGAGGATCTATTAGTAATCTTGGCAAGGAACAACTATGATTTATAGCATATTCCAATTTGCCTAAAATGTGGCAGCCATTTAGACATTGCAGATGTAATCGATTGCCAGAGGCCAGCTTTCAGAGGGAACTTCAGAATAATGCTCAGAGTAGCATTTGTTTTATTATTACTATTTTATTGTGCACTGTGAACCTGTAAGTGTCAAAACTAGAATTAAATTCTGCACAGTTATAATTAATCATGGCATCTTCAGACCTGAGTTACAGTTTTGATTGATTATGTTCTCTCATGTTGTTGTCAACTCTTAGTGAGCACATAGATTTTCTTCATGACAATCTGCCCCTAAAGCTGTTTATTTAGGCCTTCCAGCAGTGCGCCCATCACCACTGTAATTTAGTCTATCCACCTTGATGCTGGCCATCTTCTTCTTTTTTTTCTCTTACATCTTTCCCAGCATTGAGCCTTTCCCAGTTAGCTGAGTCCTGTATCTAAACTAGGATAATTTGAGCTTGACTATTTGTGACTTGAGTGAGAACTCTGGGTTGATTTGTTTGATGATCCATTGGTTTTTTTCCCCCCTTGTCTGTCCATGGTATTCCCAAATTTTCCCCCACACAAAATTTCAAAATCAACAATACTCTTCCTATCCTGTTTTTCCAACATCCCCAGATTTCCATAGAGTGTCACAGGGAATACTGTGGTTTGTACAATTCTGATTTCAATTTACAGAATTTTGCCACGCAATCACTATTTCTATAATTCTCAGTGTTAATGGCAGAGTTTGGAAGTGGATGAAGCAAAAATGGGATTTGATTTGGTTCTGTATAAAGTGCAACCACTTCTGTTATATTTTGGAAATCCACAATTTGTGGTTTAGTCTCTCCTCCTTTGTGGTATATTTAATAAACTTTAGCTAAACAAACCATGGTTTAGCATAATGTATAATCTAGGTCTTCACGTGAAAGGGATTCTCCCAGTCTTAATATATAAAAAATTGTGGATGCATTAAATCAAGGTATTTATTCATCAAGTCACAAATCTCTATGCAGAATCTAGCTCCCTGTCTTTCCTTCTGGAGAATTCCATCTAGAAGAGATAAGAGCAGAATCTTACAAATTACAATAGCTTAGAAACTTCTCCAGGAGTTGGGAAAGTTTGAGTCTCATCTCCAAGCATTATCTAGAAAGAAAAATGAATACTGGAACTATCAAGTCCAAGTCCTAGTAATACAAGTCAAGGAGCACAGTGAAAAAAATGGGACTAAAATTAAATATAAAAAAACATTAATGACAATAGCTACAATAACCAGCCTTAGAATGGACAATGAAAACATCAAGAGGGTAGATACTTTCTGATTTTTAAGATCAACCATCTACTATAAAGGAGCAAGAGCAAGAAATATGCTGCAGAGTAGCATTTGGTAGAGCAGTCACGAAGGCCCTGGAAAACACACACAACTATTGTGATGTGACTATATTTCATAAGCCTCAAAAGAAATACCTCCTAGCAATAAGTTAGCACTAGTTTGGTTAACTAACTACTATATTAATCCTCCCAACCCCATCAGTGCAACCCTTGCCTTCCTTCTGGCTATTATTTCCCTTTGACTTTCTGAAAGTTCCCTGAGTTTTAAGAATGTAAAGCGGCTTTTGCCCACACTGGGACCCAGATCACTAATTTCAATCAGCCTCACATTTGTAACAATTTTGCTCACTGCAGAAGGTTGATTAGATTCATTGGGAATGACAGCGGCCAAATGTCCTGTGGCAAAAGGGAATGAGTCTTCGGAAAAACACTAATTTTGATGGAAGAGATTAGGAGAGAGAAAGGATTTTAGTTCTATGAAATGTTATTGGTCATTTTGGGCAAAACTGAACAAGTAAATAAAATTCAAGATGTTTCCCTGTCCTCTCCCTTGTTCTTAATCAGTAGAGATTTTGAAAATTTAAACCTATCATCAGTCAAAACATTGATCTCCTAGTCTAGCTGAACCTTTTTTTAAAACTCTGGGCAAACTGCCAATGCTTTTTTTTTTTTAATTAAATAGTAAATGAATCTAACCAATCAGACTGAGTTTCAGAATGATATGAATAGGGCTGGGCACCTGTTCAGCTTTGCTTCCAGATAGATGCTCTGAAGCAAGTATCAGGATGATTATGGCCCTTATCTACTATTATTTCAATCCCTTTTCCTGGGATTATGCAGCTGCCCTGGGATCTCTGGAAATGATGTGGCTCTTTTAAAGAGTTGTAGACTGGGCTATATTTGCTGCAATGTCAGTTAGATCTGTTTGGGGGGGGGGAAGGGAGATACCACTAGATGGCCCCATAGAGTAGTGTACATTTTTTTGCCATCTAGTGGTCATCTGAATTTTTGCAGTCTGGATCTGGTAATCCTAACCAAATGCATACTCCAAAATGTCTTTTTGGATTTAGATCCAAAGGGCAGAGATATAGTCCAAAACCTGAAGATCAAATTGTTTTTCTTTCACCTATTCTACCTTTCAAACCTAGAAGTGACTCTAAGCACACTTGCATAATGTTACTCCATTTCAGGAGTGGGTTCCTCCCGGTTCGGACCGGTTCTCCTGAACTGGTAGCGGCGTGCTGGTGATGTTATGATGATGTCACCAAACCGGATCGGTCGGTGCCGGTCCGTGGGGGCCGCCATCTTTTCTTTGAATTTTTTTTGAATTTTTTTTGAATTTTTTTTTTGAATTTTTTTAAATTTTATTTTTCCTTCTGAGCACGCGCAGAAGCCAACTTCCGGCACTGTGCATGCGGTCTTTTTTTCGGCTTTGTTTTTCCCCCCGGATTTTTTATTACTGCGCATGCGCGCGCACGCAAAGTGCATGCACGCCCACGAGGTGTGCCCACCCAGCGCGGGAGGGAGCGAACCAGCAGCGAGGTAAGTTGGAACCCACCCCTGCTCCATTTCAAATATTTTATCTGGTAGTCTTTGGAGATTCTCAGTTATCCAGGTCATGGTTGTCTCAAAGTTGCTTTTTCAAGAGGCAACTGGACTTTCTGGTTTTTCTTTGAAGATGTTTTGCTTCTCATCCAAGAAGCTTCTTCAGCTCTAACTGGCTGGTGGGGAATGGAAGGATTTATATTCCTTGCAGACAGTAGAACAATAAACAAAGTAATGTTGTCATTCCATATATTGCAGGAATATTGGAAAAGCTTAGGAGGATCTTCAGCCAACATAACATATGTGCACACTTCAAACCCAAGAATACACTAAGGCAGAAGTTTGTCCACCCCAAGGATAAAATACCCCAAGAATACACTAAGGCAGAAGCTTGTCCACACCAAGGATAAAACAACCAGACATAAACTGAGCAACGTGGTATATGCAGTACAATGTAGTGAGCCATGTGCAGATCTGTACATTGGGGAAACAAAACAACCACTTCATAAACAAATGGTACAACATAGGAGAACAAACCCATCAGGACTAGATTCAGCAGTCCATCTGCATTTAAAAGACAAAGTCTACTCTTTTGAAGACTAGCAAAGTCCACATTTTGGATAGAGAGGATCGCTGGTTTGAAAGAGGGGTTAAAGAGGCCATCTATGTCAAAATTGAACAGTCCTCTCTCAACTGAGGGGGAGTGATACAACCAGTAGTGGGTTCTAAAACCCGTTGCTATCGGTTCGCGCACACACTTGCATGCGTGACGCTTCTGCGCATGTGCAGAAGCATCTCGGGCAGGTGGGCAGAGCCTCCCACCGCTACCAGTTCGCAGAACCAGGCAGAACCAGGAGCAACCCATCGCTGGATACAACATCATCTATCTCCAATCTACAACACAGTCCTTTCAACAGTTCTAAGAAGGCTCCACACCCATTTGCACCACTCAGGTGACCCTGATAAAACAGATAAACCTCCAGGTGACCTTAACAACTTGCTAAAAGAATACAAATGACCAGCTGTCTGCAAGGAATATAAATCCTTCCATTCCCCACCAGCCACTCAGAGCTGAAGAAGCTTCTTGGATGAGAAGCTAAACATCTTCAAAGAAAAACCAGAAAGTCCAGTTGCTTCTTGAAAAAGCATCTTTGGGATTTTATCTGGCATTGCGGGGGGGGGGGGTCCCCAAATACTGGTTCCTTTTATATTTCAGGAGATGCCTGAAATTATTATACTGTTTTTATACTATACAAGTGATTATCATGTTCCTACAGCAAACCCAGCAGTTTCCATGTTTGGGACCTTTCTAATTTGGGTTCTTTCTACCTCTGAGAAACTAGAATAACCACACTGAGCACTTTTGCCACAAATATTAATTAATGTCATTATTCTCTTGATGTAATCCATAATGTTAGTTTTATTACCCACATTTGCTGATGGGTGGGTACTTAAACTCATTTAATAAAATAAAAACTGACTTGCCCTGGACCTCATCTGGAGGAAACCTGGCCCTCCGTTTTTCCACAGATGAGCAAATTGGTATGAGAGCATCTGTGGGGATTAGCAGCAATTTTCTCCTGGGCAAAATATATAGGGATCACGCATTTTTATCACATCCAAGTCCAACCATCTAGTCCAGCCTCTCCCAGTCCTCTACTCTTTAGATGTATTTGATTACAGTTCTGATCACCCCCAAATTAGCTATGTATAGTGAAAATCTTGGGGACTACTGAGTTGTATTTATATGGTCTTGCCGTCTGTTCAATATAGCAGCTATTTAGTGAATGGGTATATGCCTATTGCACTTGAGCATTCCCAACATGATTTCAAAATGTCATTGTGTTTATTGTCCACAATAAGAAAAGGATTGAAAAAGACGAAAGCTGCAGTTCAACACATTTGAAAGATACCATTGTGTGGATAGTCTGACCTAGCCTATGAATGGTTTTTATTGTGTCTGTCATTTCCTAATTAACAACATGATGGCTTCCTTAAAGTAGGATATTGATACTTCAAGTTTCTGGGTAGTGGAATTACAGCAGCAAAAATATAGGAAAGGTATCGAAGGCTCCACTCAGATGGAACAGTGAGACCCTTGCCTTGCCTTGCCTTGCCTTGCCTTGCCTTGCCTTGCCTTGCCTTGCCTTGCCTTGCCTTGCCTTGCCTTGCCTCGCCTCGCCTCGCCTCGCCTCGCCTCGCCTCGCCTCGCCTCGCGCCTCTCCCCTCCCCTCCCCTCCCCTC
>QLTV01002564.1:640767-662204 GCA_003457575.1 Thermophis baileyi
GCGCGCCTTGCGCGCATGCACATGCATAGTAATGAAAAATTAAAAAATCCAAAAACAAGATGGCAACTGCATGCACAGTGCCAGAACTCAGCTTCTGCACCTGCTCAGAAGAAAAAATAAATAAAAAAATTCAAAAAAAATTTAAAAAAAATAAATAAAAAAAATTAAAAAAAGATGGCGGCGCCCCGGACCGGCACCGACTGAACCGGATCGGTGACATCATCGTGATGTCACCGGGTGGGGTGGGGTGGGGCGGGGCAGGTGATTGGGCAGGGCGACTGGGCAGGCGGCGACCGGGCGGGGGCGAGAGCAGTGACTGGATGGGCGGGGCAAGGGAGCGAGTGGTGACCAGGGAACTGGTTCAGGGGCATGGCCAGCCAGAGATCCCTAGCAGTTCGGCAATCCAGGCCAAATTTCCCCTAACGGTTCTATAGAACCGGTCCGAACTGGTGAGCCGTGTCGGGCCTTGGCGGCTTAGCAAGCCACATGAGCTTGGTGGGGATGGTGGGGGGGGGCGCAGCAAGCTCCGGGGTTGGTGTGGGGGCCTAGCGTGACCGCGACTTACCTGTAGGCAGGAGGAAGCAGCTCAGTTGGGCGCAGGGCAGGCACCACGTGGGAACTGGGAAGGCAGCTTAGGCAGTGAGGAGTGAGTGAGTGGGTGGGGTGGGGTGGGGCGGGGCAGGTGATTGGGCAGGGCGACTGGGCAGGCGGCGACCGGGCGGGGGCGAGAGCAGTGACTGGATGGGCGGGGCAAGGGAGCGAGTGGTGACCAGGGAACTGGTTCAGGGGCATGGCCAGCCAGAGATCCCTAGCAGTTCGGCAATCCAGGCCAAATTTCCCCTAACGGTTCTATAGAACCGGTCCGAACTGGTAGGAACCCACCTCTGTTATATACCTCTGATCAGGGAGGAATAGATCTTTTTTCTACCATTTTTATGAGACAATCTAGAGGCTGCTTACTAGTTAAAAACACATCAACATTGTGCATACATCAGATAGCGATAAAGAGAACTGTGTGGTTTAGTCCCATTATTTGTAACCAAAGGCTTTTCTATAGCTCCTTCATAGCTGCCATGAAATGTGTTGATGGGAGATGTAGTGGATGTAAATGATGGATGCTACAGCAATTCCCTTTGGAAAAATGGGATTGGGGTTATTCAGAGCTCTTTCCAATGAAATACCAATTATAATACCGGTAGTAGCATCTGGATACTCTGTGTAGGGGACTGTTTGCTGCTCCTTTTCAGATATCAGATTGCAATATTCTTCAATGGGAACATTCTTAGGGACTAAGCATTTGGTGCAATATCCATCATTCATTTCTATGAAACCCAATTTATTTTCAGACTGGCTAATTTATAATTTATCCAGACACCCCCCCTCCCCACTACTCCCCCCCCTTGAAAGACACCCAAACAACAAACTGAATGGAATGAAATATTGAAGCAGTAAATAGAAAGAGCTGAGGCTTGGCTGAGAAGCCTTTTAGATTCAAACAAAATTAGATTATACATTACTGCCAATTTAAGAGCTAACTGATGTTAAATATGTCTTTTGCAATAGCATCAAAACTTTGAGGGGGGGAAATGAAAACAGACCTAATTTGGTTTCACAGCAAGTGGAAAATATACTGTAGGTTTAAGCATTTCTCTGCCAAATGCAATTTTTAAGAGCAAGGGAAATCACTGGTTTGCTGAAAAGGCAATTTTAATTCATTTAATTAATTTCAGTCTCTATTGTTATTAATGGGAGATTTCACATCACTGTATGAAACAGGCATGTAAAAGTGTGTGTTACTTTTATTCTAGAATTGTGATGTGGGAAAGAAATTTAAATTTCAGCTCTCCTACAGTATATGCTGTAGTTCCAGACTTGGTTAGGTAGCCACAAGATTGGTTTTTATTTTTTATTTTTTACTTTTTTTTGGTTTCGTTTTTTAATCACCATCTTGGTTAAAAATTCACATACCGTAATGAAGAGGGCTCAAAATTAAATCGTCTCATTATTCAGGCCACACAGTCAAGCACATTGGCTAGTTTACAAAAGCAACACAAGCTGTTATGGACCCCCACTGCACTTTAAAGATTCCCCATCTGCAAATGTTCCTGCCAACCTCCAGGTTCCGGGCATGGACAAGCTCTTCCTGCCCTATAGAAGAGAATATTTGATGCTCGGGGTTGAGCTGTGGGGTCCTTGGGTGCTCTCTGAGCTCGGCCGTTTTCCTGCAGACACCTCACAACACAACTAGGTAACATCATCAGTGCTGGGGTTTGCTCTCTGTTTATATGCAAGCGGCTTGTCCTATCAGGGTCGGTGGGTGTCGCCTTGGCGGTACTTCCTACCAATTCAAACAAACAAGCTCACCTTAAGTAACAGCTCAATCAAGGAACCACCAAGACCAACATTGACAGGGCAAACAACTTGTACATAAACAGAGAGCAAACCGTACTCCATCTCGCATGGATGATGTTACCTAGATTGGTAATGAAACGTCTACAAGAAAACAACTAAGCTCGGAGAGCACCAAAGACCCCACACTTGCCATTTTTGTTGTTTTTATTTTTTAAAAGTAGTACAAGGGAAACATTAAAACCCAGTTACCAGAGTTGATCCCCTCTCCCCAATTGTTGGGTTCACCATTGTATACCAGTAGCACATTACTGGGAATGCTGCATTGATGCTTCAGTCTTTGTACAGTCCCTCAAACCACTGCTAAGAAAGCTGAGTATCTTTCATTTCCTGCACCACTTCTCTTTTCCTTTTTCCAAGACAAGCTAAGAAAAAATCTGCAGTAGTGCACAGTCACCACTACTGTTGAGTGGTTGGGAAGCAGTCTTATTCATCTCCCACCAATTTCTGTTCATTTGTAACCATCCATGGAGGGGGAGGTAAAAGTGAAACAGCCATAGAGATAAAGTGCCTAGAAAGCTTTACTGTCATAGGGCTTCAATCTGATCATAAGAGATATAAGTGTCATTAATCCCTCTGTCAGCTATTATGCAAGAATGAGTCTGTTTAATGCTAAAGTCTTATTCCACTGGCCTTAGTAAACTGTTTGATATTCCTGTGATGCATTATTCCCCACTATTGTGGTCTAATTAATTGTGTAATAGGAATGTGGTCTTAATATCACATATACTTAGAGCCTTAAGGGATACATAAGTAGGCTGAGTAATAATCAAGGGATGTGCATGCATAATATACTGTGTCACCAAGCTTTCCAGCATATCCAGGGATCTGCCATTTATTTGTTTATGAAACTTGGTCTGTTGGTAGATTACAGTAAAACAAAAGAAATCCAACACATATGAACAGCATCATCTGGGGGAAAGGTTGAGCTTCTAGCATACTTTTAGGATATGAGTCCAAAAGTTCTGTAATATACAGTACAAATGAATAAGTCAAAATAAACTATGTCACATTTGCAACCATTTGTACAAAAGAAACTACATGGTTCTGTTGCAGCAAATAACCCATATTTTGGGTTAATTTTCCAGCAAAACCCTATATGATCAGAACCACATTGTCTCCTTGGGGCCAGGGGATTTCTGGCTCTATATAAGCTATTTTATTTTCTACACACAACAGAAATTTACTATTTCAATTATCATTATATTATTATGAACAACCATAAACCAAATCACAATATCAAAAACTCAATAATGATAACAAATCACACAATTGGGGCTTATGCATATGCTCCACTTCTCAGGATGAGAAAGCCTTAACAGTGTTAGGGCCAGTTGAATCTTTAGGGGGAGTTTATTCCATGGGCAGGTGCCATGATTGAAAAGCCCATCTCTTATGTCCCATCAGATGACAATGTTTCAGGAAAGGGACCTGGAGTGTGCCTGCTGTGTTGGAGCATATGTGATGGATAGAAATGAAGACAGGTGGATAATAGAGTTGAAAGGGACCTTGGAGGTCTTCTCGTCCAACCCCCTGCCCAGGCAGGAGACCATATTCCATTCTGGACAAATGGCTGTCCAATATCTTCTTTAAAACTTCCAGTGATGGAGAAACCACAACTTCTACAGGCAAGCCGTTCCATTAAATGTAATTGTTCTCACTGTCAGGAAATTGCTCCTCAGTTCTAGGCTGGATCTCTCATTGATAAGTTTCCATCCATTGATTCTTATTCTGCTCTCAGGTACTTTGGAAGATAAGTTGACCCCCTCTTCTCTGGGACAGCCCTTCAAATATTGGAAGACTGTTATCATGTCATTCCTACTCCTTCCCATGAAAGGCTTTATAGGTGCTAACCAGCACTTTGAATTGTATCTGGAAGTTTACTGGGAGCCAGTGAAGCTCACTAAGTAAAGCTGTCATATAGGCATACTGAGATGTACTCATAACTACCCACATTGCTGCATACTGTACCACTTGCAGCTTCTGAGTGGTCTCCAAGACTTATAAACTTGATTGCAATAGTCAGACTGAAAGCTGATTAAAATATGAGTGAGCACGAACAGATCTCCCAATCCAAGAGTGGGTGCGATTGGGGTCCTTGATAGAGTTGTGCAAAGGACTTTGGATTTAGATCAGCATGCCTTCAAGTACTAATTGCAGAAGAACTACAGTGGAAGAAAAATATATCTCTGTTTCCTTCTTATGAGCATCCCAGAAGTATCTGGTTGGCCACTGTGAGAAACAAAAGGCGGGAATAACAGAACTTCTTGGCCTAATCCATCAAGGCTGTTCAAATATTCACCGTTCCACCATTCTTCCACAGTATTTTGTTGCATATATAGAACTGATTTGAGCTGGAAAATTAAAAGGTGGAGCTGAACTACTGAGGAATCAGTGGCTGGGCATACAATATGCCAGATATGATTAGTTTGAGTATTCCCAGACTGGGGGTGAGGGAATATAAATAGGATATTTCATTGATGGAGGTTTGCACATTCTTATAATGGTGCAATGACAGCATTTTGTCTTCAGCATAAATACTCTCTCTCTGCCCTCCAATGCTTATCACACAAATAACAGAGCAGCCCTTCTCTAGACGTTCTCCTGGGCGCCAGTTTATCAGCACTTACATAATAACCATCTTTATCCACAGGATCTTGCTTCTCCTTCAAACCAATCACTTGCCCAAGTCTTTAAATAATGGAATCTACACGAGGCAGCAGCTGATGATCTTGTTTTGCAATGGTGATTGTGTGTTGTTTCTCTCTCCTTCTCTTTTTCTTGAGATCAAATTGCCGTTGTTTCATTTCAGTATCTACTATGGGAGCAAGATTCTAAGGAGCAGAGTTGGTAAAAGTGCTATGAGAAATGATGTAATTGCATTCAGAATTTCAAAACCTTATGCTCGTTTCCATGTCATATAATATGTATCTACATGCATAATTTTGTATTTATTTATTTATTTATTTATTTATTTATTTATTTATTTATTTATTTATTTATTTATTTATTTATTTATTCATTCATTCATTCATTCATTCATTCATTCATTCATTCATTCATTCATTCATTCATTCATTCATTCATTCATCTTGTCATGTTTATGTTTATATTAGGGGTGGAGACCCTTTGAGAGCTGTATGCAATGTAATTTCATTTTAATGTATGCCGATTAGTGTACATTCAAAGTGACAATAAACTTATTCTAAGTCAAAGTCTTCTCATTTCAGAATCCACGCTGGCTCTGGTTATCCAGAATAATGTTGCCTTGTTTGGAGGAGAAAGACTTCAATGGAAGAGAGAACACAATGTGTACAGTAATGTCACAGGCAAAATATCCATACCTTTGCAATGGAAACACATTTCATAGGGTCCCAAGGAGAATTGGGTACTGGTCAGGATCAGGATCAGGATCAGGATCAGGATCAGGATCAGAATCAGGATCAGGATCAGGATCAGGATCAGGATAATTTATTTATGTTATACTACTTTAATTATCTCCAGTTCCAAAGGACTCTTGGTGGCATCCAACATTAAGACAAAAATATAAACAAACTACATGGAGACCACCACAGAAAACAAAGATAAAACCCTAAATAAACCCAAGATAGGCTTCCACAATGAACCAGCTACGTCTGAAAGCACACTGAAATAAAAACATATAATCTGCTAATTAAATTGCAGTAAGATGTGATTGCAAGTATTTTTGCCGGGGAGACTATTCCATGAGACAGTATTATTACAGAGAAAACTCACCATGTCACTTAAAACCTACAAACCTCATTGGGAATGTCAGGTTACAGTAGAAATTCCAATCAGCTGTCAGGGAAGAGCTTGAGATGACCACATCTTCTAATGAAGACATTATTTATGTATCCCAAGCCATAAACCTGGATTGATCTATGATCACCTTTCCACAGTTAACTTTTTGGAAAATACAATTGCTACTAAAACCCAAGAATGACATGACTATGGACCAATGTGTTAGCAGTAAATATCTATTTATCTCACACAGTGTACTTTATTTCCCTTGACTTGGGAAATAAATAATCTCTTGCTTGGGATTAGACCTAAGAGCAAGGGTGGGTTCTAACTTACCTCGCTGCCGGTTCGCTTCCTCCTGCGCCACGTGGCCGCGCTTCGTGGGCACGCACGCATGCATGCGCTATAAAAAAATAAAAATAAATAAAAAAACAATAAAAAACATGCCAAAAACAAGATGGTGACGCATGCACAGTGCTGGAAACTCGGCTTCTCCACATGCGCAGAAGAAAAAAATAAATAAAAAAAATTTCAAAAAAAAAATTTCAAAAAAAATTCAAAAAAAAGATGGCGGCGCCCACGGACCGGCACCGACCGAACCGGATCCGTGAAGTCATCCTAACATCACCAGCGGTCGCTACCAGTTCGGGAGAACCGGTCCGAAACGGGAGGAACCCACCTCTGCCTAAGAGTGAATTACAATCACAGCAGCTATAAAACTGGACACATCATTTTTCTTTTCTTTTTTTTGGCCATATCAAACTTGTCTAGAATGGCTAAGAGTTTTATTTATTTATTTTTTATTACTTTAAAAAAAAAAGGAAAAACAGAAAGATAATTATGATACATACATTGTCAAAGGAAAAAAACATACATTAAAAAGTACTTTTTTAAAAAGTGAAAAAATACAATAAAGGAAAATATATTTTAATAATAGTTACAATTCTACATATACTTATGTAATGCAATTAATAATCAACTATGAATATATTTCTGAAACATTTATATATCTATCATGTTTTGTAACCTACTATTTTGTGTAAATGGATCCCATATTTCATTATATTTGTCTATACAAAATCTATATTTATAAGCAATACACTCATAGGTGGCAATGTAATCAGATTTTCAATCCATTCAGTGAAAGGAGCCAATGCTACAATGTCAGTCTTTTGGCCATAATAACAGCATGGAGAATCCATTTAAATTGTCCAGTTGTTAAATTCCATATATTAGTTTTGTAGTTCAAGAGAATATCATTGTCTGAAAATTTTAGCTTTTGTCACACAATTATATTGATACAATCTACTACTTTCTCCCAAAACTTAATATGTGCAAAACATTGTAAAAACACATGATTTAAAGAAGCATTATCCTTGTTACATCTCAAACACAATGCTATTTTTGAGCATTCTTTTTTTATAGAAAATGATGGAATATTTTTTATGTATAAGTCATAATTTGAGGTCCATTGATACTCTTGCTATAGAAGTTAAGACACTCTCCCATTGCCTACGCAATATAGAAACATCTAATACTTTATTTCATTAATTTTAGAACTTTCCATATCAAATTAATTTATTGATAACATGTCTACAAAAACTAATGGTAGGTTGTTTAGTTTTAACTAGTTGTAACAAGTTATTCTTATATCTCAGGTATCTTAGAAGCTGAAAATGCTGCTGGTCCAATCAATGTTGGTAACAAATGTAACTGTAAATATTGCCTAGAATGGCTAAGATTGGTAGTTCAATTCCTCTTGAACTCATTGGCATTGTGAGCAAATTAGATTTTGGCTCCTGGGAGGATTAGCCCAAGACATAAGGTCAAGTATATACAGTAGTAGTTCCTCTTTCCCATTTTCATGTATGGGGTAACTCAGGGGTGGGTTCTAACTTACCTCGCTGCCGGTTCGCTTCCTCCCGCCCCGCGTGGCCGTGCCTCGTGGGCATGCACGCACGCACGCACGCGCAGTAAATAAAAAATAAAAAAAAATTAAAAACGCCGAAAACAAGATGGTGACGCATGCACAGTGCCGGAAACTCAGCTTCTGCGCATGCAAAGAAGAAAAAAACATTTCAAAAAAATAAAAATAAAAATAAATTAAAAAAAAAGATGATGGACTATTCAGCAATTTCCAACTCCATTGTACATGGTATCCTTCTGGATATCAGAGTTCGGTTGTGGGGACATTGTGCTTGAGAATTTCCACTCCTACTTGGATGGCTGCTTTCAGAAAGTAGTGCTGGGGGTTTATTCTTCTGACTCATGATGGTTGAGTCCCTCAGTGCTCTATTTTATCCCTTATGCTCTTTGACAATTATGTGAAACCACTGGAAGAGGTCATCTGGGGTTATGGGCTGAGGGATCTTCAATATGCAGATGACACTGATTTCTACTTCTCTTTTTCATTTAACACAGGTGAAAGTTGGTGTTCTGAACCAATGATTGAGCAGGGTAACTGGGTGAGGGCCAATAAACATGGAGATACTAGTCGTACGTGGTGTATATGTCCAACTGAGTCATGGCATGGTAGTATTTATCAGCTTTGCCTGATTTACCAATTATAATTTCCTGGTTGGATTATTGTATGTTATTGTCCCAACAACTCATCTATGGAATCTGCTCCTTGAACAATCTTGACTGACTCCCATTTTAGCATCACGTTGGTGACAGGTGAAGAACATTCTATTTTCCCAGGTTTTTTAATTGGCTTTAATTGTATTTAATTGTATGTAATTTAATTCATGTAGTCTTGAATGACTGTCATACTGCCACCTAGTTTATATGGTGCCTTTATTTTGCATTTTATTGTGGTTTTGTTTTTATTGAAATTGTATTTTAGTGGCATTTTAGTGTAAACCAATCAGAGGGTTTGGGCTACTGGGTGGTTCAAACATTTTAATAAATAAATAATGTTTAAAAACCCTTCATTACATTAAATTGCTAATTATGTTGATGTTGTGGACATTTAACTCTCAGTTAAGACATTACCTCCAGAACAACTTGCCTCCAGAAGTTGTGAATGCTCCAACACTGGAAGTTTTTAAGACGATGTTGGATAACCATTTGTCTGAAGTGGTGTAGGGTTTCCTGCCTAAGCAGGGGGTTGGACTAGAAGACCTCCAAGGTCCCTTCCAACTCTGTTATTCTATATTCTATTATGGCGCAGCTAATGTTCTCTTGCACTCCTAAATCAAGCTGTGTAGTGTTTTCCTAAATCATTGGTCCTTACATCTTCCCTTGAACTAGCAGTAAAAAAATCTGCTGTTTGAGGAGTCACTGCACATTCAAGTAATCTACTGGTTGTGGTCACTGTATTATGTAAATAGAACATACCTGAGTCAGCTCTTCCCTCTCTTGAATTGATGGTATTCAGTCTTTCTTTGAGGCTGATGGCAAGTAGCACATGCTGTTGTTACACAGAGATGGAATGCTAGCTGTGATAATGGCAGGCCCCATTATGCGGGTCTGCTAAGTCAACGTTTCCAGGGGGAGGGGAGGGGGAGAGAGGCTGTTGTTGAGAAGATCACATTTAATTAGAAGAGAATCAAGTGAGTGTGCGGCGTTGCACATCAGACAGGCAATACTGCAGAAAAGGACCTAGGATTAATCTGTATGGGAATTCAGCTTTAAGAATAGAATAGAATAGAATAGAATAGAATAGAATAGAATAGAATAGAATAGAATAGAATAGAATAGAATAGAATAGAATAGAATAGAATAGAATAGAACAGAACAGAACAGAATAGAATAGAATAGAATAGAATAGAATAGAATAGAATAGAATAGAATAGAATAACAGAATAGAATAGAACAGAACAGAACAGAACAGAATAGAATAGAATAGAATAGAATAGAATAGAATAGAATAGAATAGAATTCTTTATTGGCCAAGTGTGATTGGACACACAAGGAATTTGTCTTTGGTGCATATGCTCTCAGTGTACATAAAAAGAAAAGATACGTTCGTCAAGAATCATAAGGTACAACACTTAATGATAGTCCGGGTACAAATAAGCAATCAGATCATAGTAGGAACCAGTCAATATGAATTATAAGGATACAAGCAACGAAGTTATAGTCATACAGACATTTGTGGGAGGAGATGGGTGATGGGAACGATGAGAAGATTAATAGTAGTGCACTGCAATAATGATTACAAATGGCTCAAGGCAGTTGAAATTCTTGTATTTAGTCTGCAGGCAATTTTCAGAATACAGATAAAAGCAGGGAAGACCCAAACCAAGTAAGCACTTTCTAAGCTAATTGACACATGCATAAGGGAGTATAAAGATAAGAGAAGCTTGTGGAGATCTGAAGGAAGAGATTCATTTTTGACTGATTTTGAATGAAAGAGCAATGGAAAAAGATGCTATAGCAGGGGTGTCAAACTGGTGGCGTGCGGGCCGGATGCGTCACAGGCAGGCCACGCCCATCCCAGCTCCGCAAATGGGGAAAATGTCACGAAATGTCACATGACGTCAACGTGACGCCACAAGTTTGACACTCGTGTACCATAGCAATGATGGGAGAAATAAAGGTCATTAATTCTGTTTCAACCATCTGGATTTTGTGGGATTCAGGCTCCTACTGGGGTCCTTCCACAACATCCATACGGCTGTGTCAATTCAGTGTTGGTGATGCCCTTGTTTGTTTCTGTAACTCAGCGGTTCTCAACCTGTGGGTCGCGACCACTTTGGGGGTCGAACGACCATTTCACAGGGGTCGCCACGCGCGTTAGCCCGCCATCTTGGTGCCACCGTCACTGCAGGGGTGAAATGCTCCCGGTTCGGCCGTGCCTGCGGGTCGCCGGACAGCCGGTAGCGACAGAAGCGGGAGACTTTGCCCACCGGCCTGGATGCCGCCATTTGGGTTCTTTTACCCCCTGCGCATGCGCAGAACGCTTTGCGCATGTGCAGAGGGTAAAAGAACCCAAATATCACATCAGCTATCCGGCGACCCGCAGGCAAGCCCGAACCGGGAGCATTTCACCCCTGGTGCCACGCCCCCTTTGTCACCTCATCCCGTGTGGGGAGGGGGCATGGAGGGGGTCGCGGTGGCGGGGGGGTCACAGCGGCGGCAGGGGGGGGTCACGGGGGGGGTCGCGGCATTAGAAAGGTTGAGAACCACTGCTGTAACTGAAGGGTTTTGAAAGTTCAAGGGAAGCAGAGTTACTTCATCCCAGAAGTTAATCAAATCAGTTTTCGATCTAGAGGAAATGCTGTATTTACAGTATAATTGTATGAAGTGTCTCTAGGCTGAAGGAACTTGGGAACTTGTTCAGTTTGAAGGGGAAAAAGATATAAGATTGATGCCCAGGAACAAGAAGTTGTCATTTGCAAGTTGGTCAGGAACTCTTCTCCAGTCACTCATTGCAACTACCTCAATTGGAAAAGGATGGTAAGATGTTTACAATAGTGGAGCTATTGGGGGTTCTCCATCCCTGGAAGCTTTTAAGCAGAGGTTGGATAGCTACCTCTTGAGCATCATTTAATTGGTTTTCCTTAACATTGCAAAGGGCTAGGTCACATTTCTATGATTCTATATTTCTATAATTCCATAGAGAAGCTTATTCTTTAGTAGATAAATTTAGTAGATGGTACAGATACCATGTAGGTATGCTGTAAGTACCTCCCCCCATTTTAAACATGGGGATTTTAGCTTGCCGAGACTGTCAAATCTTGTTTGCTGCTGAATTGTTCATGCTTTGGCACTGGACAATACATAAATGTTTAAATTGCTCGATATGTCTAACTGAATTACCTTCACATTGCAAATAAAAACGGGAAAGGCTGTCTCTAGCACTTCAGCTTATTCACTTAGACATGTCTGCTGCAATGCCACTTTGTCTTTTTACTATTTCTTTCTCAGTGAAAAAGAGAAAGTAGAAAAATAAATTTAAAATAATGAGAACATGTCTTTTGCAGGAGAAGCGAGTTAGATTTTAAAGCGGGCTTGTGTCCCATTCAGGGGACTGCTTCAATTTTGGTGAGCAAAGAGAAGAATCTTCGAGTGATTTGTTACTTCCAGAATATATCAGATGTATCATTCCATTGAGAGAAATTCCTTGAGATCCCCCATTAGCCTTAAGGATGCAGGATTCAGGGTCAGTGGTCTGTCTTAGAAAAACCATTTCCTGTGTCCTTAGATCAGAGAAACACCGTCCAAGAGATCCCAGCATGTCCAATGAAAACTTTCGTTTATTATCACATTGTAAATGTTCATTAGTTGGAAGTTCAGGGGGCCATGGTGACTCATGTGGTTAGGATGCTAGATCAAAAGACTATTGAGAGGTTGACAGCTCAGCAGTTTGAAACCCAAGAGCGAGCCACATGATGGAAGGAGTTCCTGTCAATTTGCCCCAGCTCCTGCCCACCTAGCAGTTTGAAAGCATGCAAATGCAAGTAGACAAATAGGTAGCACTTTTGTGGGAAAATATCAGGGTCACAAAATGGAGCCACAAGCATTTCACTGGCTAATCTTTTCAACTTGGAAGTGCCTTGGTACGTGCTTCCGACACAAATGTAGTATCGGTAGTATAAGTCAGAAGTGAAAAATTATTAAATATCTGTATGGAGAATAATCATATCAACCAGATTTCATCTTTATTACATATAAATCAGATTGAGTTTTTCTCTGCTTTCTCCCACAACTTTTCCTGGTAAGCTATTCATTTTATTTATTTATGAAATTTATATAGCCATCCAAGTCACACATAGGGTGAATTTGGGCGACTTACAACATTTAAAACATTCACAAGCAGATGCAGCCCAGAAAAAGTTGTGCATGTCTGTACTGAATTATTACAGCTAGAAAAAGTGATTCAGAAAGTCCAGCGATCTGGTTGATGCGACACACTAAGTAAGAAAAAACCCACGTTAAAATTATGATTTTCTATTTTATAATTTGGCAGAGTTAATACTAATACAATGTTTTTTGTTTTTCTGTTTCCTTGGAAGCCAAAAGTTGCATAAACTTTTGTTTTCTGGATCCCCACATCGCTACTGTTTTTTATGTGGATTTTTTTTCTTTAATGGAACTTTAATGAGTTTAATGGAACTATTGCATTTTATGAGATCTTGTTTGGAAATTCTTATTAAAAAGAAAAGATCACAAGAAACAGATTTGTAAAAAGATTTTGCTATGAGCTATTTGCAAGGATCACAGAAATTTCATTCCATGTAATTGATGATCTGATTCAACAAATGTGCTAATCTACAATGTACTTCATTTGGCTTGGTCTCAGAATGCAACTGATTGTGATTTGTATAATCCTGATTAAAGAATCATGGCCTAGTGCCATATATGAACCCAGGGAGCGCATGGGTTCATTTCAAAGAATGAAGTTGCCTCAATATCTTGCATTTTTTTTTTACCCATAATGAGATTCAGGGTGTGGGAAGTGGGGGAGGGGGAGTAAGGTAGTGGAAAGATAACCAGAATATGTAAATGGTTGGCTATGACTTACAACGACAGATGGTGGATGGATAAATTGCTATCCATTCATTTTTTGGATCAAATGGTAAGCCATGATGCAACACCAAAGTGCAGTATGTGACAGAACACAAAAGTAGAGCATTGTATAAATCAGTGTTTCAGTACACACTACTTCGCCTAGAGCCCAGGTTTGATGTAAGACAAATTCTTATGTTCCTATGACTGAGCTATTATTCAATTGTAATTGTTCTGGACAGCTTAGGAATGTATGAATTTGGGCATGGCATCTTCAAGAATTCAAATTAAATTACATACAGCAAGAAAATGAATCTTAACTAACAAATAACAAAAACAGATAAAACACTTTTAATAAGCATATTTTTATTTAAAATAAAAAGTAGTTATGATCTTTTTAATAGGGTACTGCACAATCTCTATATGCAACACAGGGGTTTTTTGGTACAGAATGTTATGTATTGAGCAATATTCTTAAATACTAAATATATGTTAATGGCTTTGTCTTAAAAACATAGCATTAATTCTAAAACTGGTTTTGGCCATGATCCAATGAACTCCATGAATATTATGAGACTTCCGGTTTTCCCTTTCCCAAAGCAGACAGGTACAAGATGCTTTTATTTATTTTTAAAGGAATTCTTTGGATCATGGCCATTCTCATCAGTTACTTAACCACTGCTACAGATTTTCAAAGAACAAGAGCTGTTTTAATCTGTAATGTGGCGTACACTCAAAAAGGCAGATCTTAAAAGAGTTATTTACATTCATGCATTAGCTTTTAACACACTATCCTTGCAGTTTAAAAACCATATATTTTAGTTGCAGAGATGCAGGAAACGCTATAAAGAATATATAAAAATATATTTATAACAGTCACGATTCTCCGTTGCCTTACACTATGAATTATTTTAGGTACTTGTGCAAAGCCAAGAGCAAAATTGGTACAAAGATATCATGTGAAGAGGATAGGTTTACACCCATTTTGCATGATAGAAACCAGTTGGAAAGTGCGAGGCAATGGAAATTCAACTCCATACATATGTTATATATGGCTATGTTCCAGCCAAAGTGAAGCACTCTCAAGAACCAGAAGGAGATTTTAAACACATGCTTTGATCTACTCTCTCATGGAAATGAATGGGACTCAACAAATCATATTTTTGGCGGAACCACACTCTCTCTATGTATATATTATAACACACTTGTTTCTAATAACAAGGTTGCAAGCTGAGAAAAATCTCAGCTGTTGTGTGATGTACAATCAGCTTGATATAAGTAGAGCAATATAAGATATATTAATAAACTGAAAAGCTTGCTTGCTATATGGCCATTGGTACATAAACCCTTTCAATCCGTTTTTTTAAAAGACTAAAAATAAAATTTTTAATCCCTGTAAATTGTTACATTGAATTATGCTTTCAGCATGAGGTTATCATTATCAGACACACACACACACACACACACACACACACACACCCTTTATAAATGCTTGTATGTTTCATTTGTATTTAATTAAACACATTAGAGAGCACATTGTTTTTTATTTATTTTTTTAACCAGAAGTTTGAAATCAAATTTTGGTTATATAATAAAACACTAGAAGGCATATTCCTATCCCTGTTTTGAAAGCTGGGAACAAGGTATAACTTCAAAAGAGTTAAATTATTTCTAGGGTTTACAAAAATTGAATGCCCCTTAATGTAATTAATATTTTTGTTAGCTTTTAGTCAAAACTTGTATTTTAGTCAAAACGTTTAGTCAAAACTTTGTACAACAAAAGTTGTATGATAATTTTTTGGAAAAGATTGACACTGAGAAATAACGAAGTCTAAATCTTCTGAGACCAAAATCAAATCATTTTGTAAAGGCCAATCAACCCCCCCCCCCTTCCACCCACCCAAATATTTGGAAACAGCAATTTCCAAAATTCTGAATCAGTAAAGATTCTCTTTAGATTTCTGGTGACTATATGGACATATCTGTATCTAAATAGATTTCTTGTGATATGCTATTAATGTCTGGGATCTCTATATATATATTTCAACTTCTCACTGTCTCATGCATCCTTGAGCCTTCCTTGAATCTTAATGTAAGCTGGGTTGGATGCAGCTTAACAATTTTAGATTGATTAGGGTTGGTCAGGTGTTGCCATATGCTGTGAACCCCGTCATTCTGATTATCTGAAATGGGTCAAGCCAAAAAAGTGGATGTAAGAATTCTAAAATTACCACTACATTTAATCTTCAGCTTCTACAAACTCCTACAAACCACTCATATGAATAATGTGATTATTCTCCTGCCTATATTATTGTGCCTGTGCAGTAGCATACACAGTGAAATCTCAATTTAATGGATTCTCATTTAATAGGTTCTGATGAAAACTCAGTTTTATATGTGGATAACCCATTAAAATAATAGACAAGTCTGTTGCATCTGAAGTGATTCATATGAGGCAGTTTAATTTATTTTAATTTTATATTATTCACAGTAATGTAATAGATATTCTGGAATAACAAAAAAAAAAACCTTTCCCAAAAAACTCCATTAAGGTTTCCCTGCAGTGTAAAATTATTTTTCCTATTTTACAGATAGGAATAGCTTCAAATACCACAAAGTATAAACTTTCTATATATCCCATCTTCTTCTTTCATACAGTCTTCTAGGTAAGGTATGTATGTATGGTATATGCATGTATGGTATGTTACAAACGCATAATCTGTCATTGAGATTTTTTTTGGAAAGCAGCCAAAATAAAATTAAAGCATAATTTGTAATAATTTCAAGCTGGAGAGAAGCAATTTAGAACTAAGGAGAAATTTCCTGATGGTTAGAACAATTAATCAGTGGAACAACTTGCCTCCAGAAGTTGTGGGTGCTCCAGCACTGGACGTTTTTAAGAAGATGTTGGATAACCATTTGTCTGAAGTGGTGTAGGGTTTCCTGCCTAAGCAGGGGGTTGGACTAGAAGACCTCCAAGGTCCCTTCCAGCTCTGTTATTTCTAATTTCTAAATGTATAGAATACATAACAGAAATTCTGATGACTATAATAATGCAGTTTTGAATATTCAATGATATAATTAGAGCTAATAATAACATCATATAATAGCATCCTAGTTTAACTGCATATCCTCAGTAGTCCTCAAAGGCCAATGTATGTATGTATGTATGTATGTATGTATGTATGTATGTAACTGGGAAACTGTGAGTTCTAGTCCTGCCTTGGACAGGAAGATAAATGGATGACCTTGGACCAATCTCTCTCAATCCTAGGAAGGAGGCAATGGCAAACCACTTCTGAAGAACCTGGCCAAGAAAACTGCAGGGACTTGTCTAGGCAGTCTCTGAGAAGCAGACATGACTGAATGAAAGAAAAGAAGTTACAAATACATCAGACCATATTTTAGCCTCCACGTGAGTCTTAGGAAAATCTACACAGTTCTATCTCCTATATTGCTCTCAGGCTCAAAAAAAAATAAAAACAAGCAACCTGTCAGCAAAAGACAACTTGGCTTGGCAAGCAGCCAAAATTCTTATTGCAATTAAAGTAAGAGCAGTTATTAGCAGCCAAGTTTTTAGTTTTTCTATTTTTTTTAAGTTGGATATATCTATTGGCTTGAAGTTCAAAATAATTTTTCTTCTTTTTGTTTTATTATTTTTATGTTAAACTTTATTGTGCATTTTGAAATGTTCTTCACTATTAACTAATGAAGTGTTAACGTTAAATTAAGTTAGATTTATGAATCATGTGCTTTTGTTAAAATGAGAATTACATATGTTTTCAAAATAATGTTTTCTCTGTTCTGATTTTACTTTGGATTTGTCAGTGACTATAATAAAGAGAGTATGTCTTAAGATTTCTCTGAAAATACATTCTTACATGGAATTCAAAAGGCTTTCAGAATAAAGGACTAACAAGACATTCAGCCCAAAGGTATTTTGACTTAAAATGATTTGCAAAGCATTTTAAGTACTGATGGATGTAGCAGATGCAAATAATTAAGACTGGTATCTGCTATGAAATTTCTATTAACTTCAGTGAAGGTTTAACAGGAACTCTGATACTTTTAATGAATGAAAGCAACAATGCAACATAATCGCAATGCAGTTGGGGACACACTGCAATCTCTTTTTCTTCCCTGTTCACTGTAAAGATCTTTTGAATCATTAAAAAAATTAACTCATGGAAGGGTGCTCCACCACCCTACTCTTTCCAAACCTGACTTCCGTCACTGACATGGCGAGATAAGGTATGAAGGGAATTACCAGAGTATGTTTTTCCATCCCATACTGGGCATTGGATTGTATGAAAAGAAATGAAGTTGTCATCAATTTACATGTTAACTTCTTACCCAGTAAACCAGTTATACCACTAACAGTTTGGTGATCGTCACTAGATTCAGCGGTAAAACATGTTTAGCATTTAGCATGATCTGGATTTAACCTGGGTCATCCTTGGAGGGAAAAGGCAAGGAAGCTGCTGCTGCAGTTAGAGAAAGAGTACATGGACCGATGGTTAAACTAACATAACTCGCATCTTGTGTTCATATAACTCAGCGGTGAAATCCAGTTCTGACAGGTTCTGGAGAACCGGTAGCGGAAATTTTGAGTAGTTCGTAGAACCGGCAAATACCACCTCTGGCTGGCCCTAGAGTGGGGTGGGAATGGAGATTTTGCAATATCCTTCCCCCAGGAGTGGGGAGGGAATGGGGATTTTGCAATATCCTTCCCCTGGAGTGGGGTGGGAATGGAGATTTTGCAGTATTCTTCCCCTGCCACACCCACCAAGCCACACCACGCCCACCATGCCACACCACGCCCAAGCCACGCCCACAGAACCGGTAGTAAAAATAATTTGGATTTCACCACTGATATAACTCATGCATGGTATACTTTTTGCTCAGCCTTTCCATCATCTGAACTATGGAGCAGTGGGGCTGCATTTTTTCCAAAATAAAGGAGAGCATTGAATCCTATGGGGGAAAATTATAGTTCAATTATTTTTGTTTTTGCTGTCACAGAACTATTAAATTCAGTCTTGAAATTAAACGACTGGTTCACTAAAATTCTTCTGATAAACATACTAATTGCATCCTGCATACATACAAAGTTCATGCTGTAAAGCATGTCTATTCTCTTTTAGGAAAAAAATATACTTTCTACAGATTATAACATTGAAATCTGATGAAAAAGAGAGAGAAAATCTCCCCATGAAACATTCAAAGTAGGATTGAGGGGGGAGTAAAATAGCAATAGCACTTAGACTTATATACCGCTTCATAGTGCTTTACAGCCCTCTCTAAGCGGTTCACAGAGTCAGCATATTGCCCCCAACAATCTGGGTCCTCATTTTACCCACCTCAGAAGGATGGAAGGCTGAGTCAACCTTGAGCCGGTGAGATTTGAACCGCCAAACTGCAGCTAGCAGTCAGCTGAAGTAGCCTGCAGTGCTGCACTCTAACCACTGCGCCACCTCGGTAAAATACTGTAAGTGACTGTGGAGTATGGTTTTAAGAGCATTTTTTTTTAAATTGGCAATTAATTCTGAACAATTCTGCCTCCAAGAATCCAAATTATATGATTTTTACTGTTGCAATTACAATAGGCCAAACTAATTGGAAAAGAAAGCCCCAGAAACTTGAATACTGTACTTTGATTGCTCCATTTTCACTAAGTCTTAACAAGACACTATATTTTTTAGAAGGGAAGTAACTTAGATAAGTAGGTTAATTTATATGTTTTCTCCACAGATCTCTCCCTAAGAATGTTTTCCCTTCTGGACAACGTACATATTTATATATCCTCTATTACTTAGTAACGTTTTTACTGACATATAATGATTGGGCAGGCCCTCCAGTGACTAATAGGCACCTATGCTAACTATTAAACCCTTGACTCCTGGCAAGAATATGATGGGGAAGGCTGTTTCAATGTACTAGATACAGTTCAGCTTTTCTTATTTTTGTTTTTTCACTTATGTTTAGGGACATTGTAGCCTGCAGTGGTGTTCTGCAATATTTTTTTAAAAAACAGCTGTCATAATCAGTGCTGCTATTTTGTTCATGGTTTTTTTTTTCCCCATGGCCATTTTAATAAAATAGGTGGAGGTCCAGTGTAAGGCTGCTTTATTGAGGTCTGGAGAACAGCTAACAGCTAAACTACAGAGAAGCCTCTAAAAGTGATACTGTTATAGATTAATTAGGAGGAAAGAAGGGACATCAAACTGGCAAGCAAGTTTATTATTCCTCTAATATTATCTTTAACATAAGCAAGAACTGCCTATGCTAACATTGATTGTCTTTAAAAGAAATACTTCTATCCAAGTACAGATCTTTTATTGCTTTCTGGTATCTGCTTTCTCCCTTTGTACTTCTACTTCTCATGGTTCTACCTGCAATTTAATAGGGTCTGGTTTGATACCAGTCCTTGAAGACTCTGAAGAAAGGAAAATTTCTTGCAAGATTAACTGTACTATAAACCAGCTAAAGGTTACGGACTTCTCTTCTTAAATGCCTATCAACTCCAAGTTAGTGTAGTGAGTGAAGAACAAGAGAACGAGCTTTCAAAATCTGTTAGTGACCCTGCTCATCCTGATGAATAGCAGGAATGAAAATCAGGCTTGTTGCTGATCTCTCATCTGTTAGAGGAGCAACCGGTGAACTTCCTTGAGCGAGCAGGGGATTCTGAAATTCCACTAATAAAGTCCTTCTTGACAGAATGGAGAGCCTTGTTAACAAATGTAACCGAAATAGCTACAGAAATGCTGAATCAATCAGCAAATATGAAGCCCAGAAATGGAAGATGATACCAGTCCATGTTATTCTATTCTCAATTTTACCACTAATAATTGAGCACTCCAATATCTAAATAGCTGCACAATTTAAAACCCAATGTTTTAGTTTTTTGTTCATTTTTATTTTATTTTACATTTTTAATGTTTCTCTGCATAAAACTATGTGGTAATTAAAACATATTTTAGTAATGCACTGAGAGGTTTACTTTATATATATCCTATTACTTTATATATTTTCTTACATTAATAAATCCGACTATTTGCACAAGTAGTCCTCAAATGAACACCATTTGTTTAGCAACCATTAGAAATCACAATGGTGGTGAAAAAAGTGACTTACAACCGGTCCTTGCATTTTCTTTGCAGCGTCTCTGTGGTCATAGGATCAAAATTTGGGCACTTGGCAACTGGCATGTATTTGGGGGTCACATGACTACCATTTGTGGTAGTCAGCTGCCAACAAGCAAAGTCAACGGGGAAGCCAGATTTGCTTAATAACCACATGATTCACGTAATGACAATGGCCAAAAAAAAAAGTTTGTAAGAAGGGGCATTGTGGTCATGAGTTGCTAAGGCAAACTTAAAGAAACTGATGAATATTCTTGACCAAGAATGCAGGCCTAAAAAAAAAGTGAAGTACAATCCTAAGAAAAATAATACTGAAAGAACCAAAAACAAAAACCAAGATTCAATCCAGGAGCCAAGATTGATGCAAGAGGTAGGAAGACGGAAGATGCTCATGTCAATGATGGGTATCTGAGATTATTTTTTTAAATGATAATCTTGTTTATTTTTTATGAATATTCTGCTGGTTCACTGTAAGCTTTTATATAACCCAGGCAGAATAATAATAATAATAATAATAATAATAATAATAATAATAATAATAATAATAATAATAATAATAATAATAATAATAATAATAATAATAATAATGATAATGATGATAATGATAATAATAATAATAATAATAATAATAATAATAATAATAATCAGCACACTGGTTGTCATACCAAA
>QLTV01002564.1:678749-714909 GCA_003457575.1 Thermophis baileyi
GCAGCCAGACTTGAAATTTTAGGCCTAGAAAACTTAGAACTAACTACGCCGCCTTCTGACCTAAGTGTAGCACACAAAATTATATGCTACAATGTCCTACCTGTCAATGACTACTTCAGCTTCAACCGCAACAATACACGAGCTCACAATAGATACAAACTTAATGTAAACCACTCCAAACTTGACTGCAAAAAATACGACGTCAGCAACAGGGTGGTCAATGCCTGGAATACATTACCTGACTCTGTAGTTTCTTCCCCAAACCCCCAAAGCTTTAATCTTAGACTGTCTACCGTTGACCTCACCTCATTCCTAAGAGGTCTGTAAGGGGCGTGCATAAGCGCACCATCGTGCCTACCGTGCCTGTCCTAATGTACCCATGTATTCGTAAAATATCATGTACTCATAACCATGCTTATACTTTGTTTATACTTTGTCTGTAATCATATATACGCTTGACAAATAAATAAATAAAAATAAACATAAACATAAAGAGATGGGTGTGCCCCATGAAATCTTTGCTATCTTTTTGGTATCTTGGGATAGTTATCATCTTTTAAAGTTACAAAACAAGGTTAAAGAATTAGAATCCATGCAGCATCCGTGCATACTTGCACTACTAAAATGAAACTGCATTAAACAAGAACATATTTGGTCTTAATGCTGGATAAAATAGCATTGTTTAGAATATGATGAATTTACAGTTTGCTGTTTTATGTTTAAGAATCACTCTGTCCCAGTTGGTTTGGAGAATGCTTTCTGCCACAAGAATATGCCACTCTTAACCAACATCAATGAAGGCCTTTCTCTGTTTTGTTTTGTTTTTTGCTTTTAGGCACAGTTGGGAGTCCAACCTAGCAAAAGGCTACCCAGGGATAGCAAAGCTGTGCAATGTCTTTCTTTTTGAAGCCTTTAGGGAATATTTTCTTTGGTAGGCTTTCTGGTTCTTTTGCAACTTCGCCTTATTCCACTACAAAGCACTTACTGCTTTCAAAGAAACATGTAGGTCTCTGCCATAGAAACTGTCTTCCAAATGGACTGGAAGACGCTCCAACTCCCAATCTCCTTTTTTGCAATATGTGCAGTGGCTCCATCACCAGTATTGTCCCAAATTTACATCAGTTTGAAGGAAACACACAGACACACCCTAAAATAAAGGTACATGACTTAAAAAAAAAAAAAGGCTACCCAAGCATGGGAAATTCGGATCCTACCCATGTGAGTGATAAGGTTTGTCCACTGTGACCTCTTCCCGTCTCCAAAACATTAAATCTAGTTTTGGCCCCCAAAACATTGCCTTTCCCTGATCTAGAGGAGCCCTGGAGTTACACTGTTTAAATGTGTACCTCTGAAGGAAAAGGAGCACTATCTCTCATAGAGTTTATAAGAAGCAGCCTTTATATGTGCTAATACATTACCACATACTTTCTTGTGTCTGAAAACAAGCCAAACACTCCAGAGTTTTTATTTTCCAGTCTATATGTCTCCAAGAAAATAAAAAGACACTACAAGTTGAACTATCACGATCTGTACAGACATCAGATAAAGATTTGACAGCATCATGAGGCCTGAAATAGAATGATGAGCTTCACTATGGAGCAGGGCCAGTCTTCTCATTGTATAGTAGTGCCTTCCAGAATTGTGGGATTATAACACCCATTATTTTTAGCTAGATTCAAGGGCAAAAAGATGTGAGATTAGGCTGATAACTGTATCATCTTGCCCAGATGCCTGTGCTCATATAAAAATATCATTTACAAGCTTGCTTTTCTTTGTAATTTTTTTTTTAAATAATGTTTAATAAGATTATAACTAGACTATCAAAAAAGAAAATAAAGAATCTTCACAATTTTAGAGAGCTATTTTCTGCCTGGCATGTATATTTCTTTATCATATAATTTGTGTGCTGTTCTTTTTTAGACATAATTGTTTCTATTCTCAAGCATTAACATTGATTGACTTTAATTTAATGGGTGAAAACAAGAGGGTTGATTCTGAATTTCAGTAATTCTAATGTTCTGCAATGAGAAACTGATTAACAGATTGCCAGATCATAACTGAGATTCTCTCTGGTCTTTGCAATGATTGATTATGCAGAAGACGCCACATTTATAATGAACACTACCCATTCTTGAGCTTTCTGCTGTGTGGTATACTTGGAATTCTGCTGGTAGAAAGGAATAAAAAGCAAAGAAATGCTTTGTATGGACCTCTCCATGTAATTGTCTGGGCAGCAATACCAAAGTGGCTTGCCATTGCTTTCTAGCCTACAGCCGTGGAATCCCAAGTATCAACCAAGTTATGTTGCAGCTTTTCAAGAGCAGGTAAGGTTGGCAGCAGAAGATAGGTGAAAGGCAAGGGGAAGGAAAGGATGAGGGGGGAAATGTTGCCTTTCTCTTTAAAGGAGAAGAGTGACTCTCCTTTTGTTAGCTGCTAAATCCACTAAGAATCACAGACTTACAAAGGACCAAAAGATCAACTTGACTATCAAATAGGGTTTGCCTCTTGAGTAAACAGGGAATTGATAAATCAACTGCCATTTTTTTTGTTTTACTTAATTTTATATGGCAAACAGATTAACAGAAGAACAGATGAGTTACAGAAAGACATTAAATTATAACAGATTTGAAGAAGGCTGTTGCATGTATTGTATTAACTTCATCTGAGACCAAATTAGGAAAAGCTAGAACAGTCACCAGTATTTTCAACATAAGGTTTGCACCAGGGGTGGGTTCTAACATACCTCACTGCAGGTTCGCTTCCTCCCGCGCCGCGTGGCTGCGTGCGCTTTTCACACCGCGTGGCCATGCATGCATGCGTGCATGCGCAGTGGCAATAATTCGCAAAAAATTGCAAAAAAAAAAAAAAGCCAAAAACAAGATGGCGGTGCATGCGCAGTGCTGCGGACTCGGCTACTGCGCATGCACAGAAGAAAAAAAAAGTAAAAAATTCCCCAAAATCCCCCCCCCAAAAATCCAAAAAAAAGATGGCGGCGTCCACAGACCGGCACCGACAGAACCGGATCCGTGACGTCACCAGCGGTTTGCTACCGGTTCTATAGAACCAGTGTGAACCGGGAGGAACCCACCTCTGGTTTGCACTGTATGTGACCACCTGGCACAAAAACATTTTCTGCATCAGTCACTGTCTTAGAGCAGCAGTCCCCGATCTTTTTTGGCTCCAGGGACCGGTTTCGTGGAAGACAATTTTGCCACGGACCAGGAGGGGGGATGGTTTCAGTTTTGCTCACTCACCCGCTGCTCACCATCAGCTTTGCAGCTGGTTCATTACAGGCCATGGACCAGTCCATGGCTTGGAGGTTGGGGACCCCTGCCTTAGAGGATAAGGAGGACACTCATTTGTTATACAGATAGCAGATTGCATTATCTGTTTAAAATATGAATTTTCTGGAAAATAGGAGACTGTGAATTGTAGTTCTGTCTTAAGCATGAAAGTCTGTGGGTGACCTTGGACCATCATTCTCTCTCAGCCGAACCCACTTCGCTTGTTGCTGGGGGAAAATAGAAGGAAGGAGTATGTGTGTTCACCATATTGAGTTATTTATAAAAATAAGAAAGGCGGGATTAGATAAATAAATACATGAGCCAATTTTAGATCCTTTTGCTTAAGATGTATCTTCAGTAACATAAAGGCAAGGTAGAAGAGCAAAATCAAAAAGTTATTCTAAATTTCTCAGAGAAGAGAAAACTGATTCTTGCTAGGTTAAAAATAATCTGAAGCAGAGTATATTAACCAAATCCTAAATTTTAAAATAAGATGAAAGTATGGTTCTAATGTGGTTCTAATGCCATAGCAAGACACTTAAGCCGAATCTTATGATGTGGCATATAAAAAAAAAACCTACTTCACAAAATGAGGGCCAAACTTAATTATACATAGAAATTTCCCTTATAACATTTTTTAAATCAAGCATTTTTAAAATTCCCCAACGTACTTTTTCAAGAGGCAACTAGATTTCCTTGTTTTTCTTTGATGACGTTTCGCTTCTCATCCAAGAAGCTTCTTCAGCTCTGACTGAATCGTGGATTGCCTCTTTCCATTTGCCTCTTGAAAAAGCACTTTTGGGACAATCATGACCTGGATGACTGAGAATCTCCACAGACATTTTTAAAACTCATTCATTCTGCTTTCAGATTGCAACAGCAAGCAGAATTAACAGGCATGCAGGCTTAAACCCCCTCCTATAGCCTACAAAACAATCAAAGACCCAATTTTAGCTATTAGCTTATAACATTCTATCTTCTTCTCAAACAATCAAATGACACCTAAATAAACTATAGCTATCTCCTTATCAAGCTAATAACCTAAACACAACTAAAATTTAGTGGCAGAAAAAGAATAGCATCCTCCAAATGAGTTGTTCCCTGAAACAGCTATCAATATTACTGATCACACAGGAAGCCACTAATACACAAATGAAAGACAGAACTTCCATCTTATCAGTCAAATAATCTATTACCCACAAGGCATCTGCAAGTCACTTGCAAAAAAAAAAAAATCTACCCACACGACTTTTCCATCTAAGAACAGGTAAAGTAGGCAAGATAATAAGAATATACAATTGCACCAAACAATGAAGGTCATGTCTCTAAAAATTCCTGCACTGATTATGCTACCTAGCACGGTAATATAATGTCTACATCCCCAAAATGAGCTGTAAGAATTCCAATAATACAACATGCCAATCCTGAGCTACAGATATTCTCTTTCTCATAATGTTAATTAAAATCTGAACTGGGCAACTGGGCATGGTTTATGCATTCCATACTGTCCCCCAGTGCCTCAAGATTTATTTTAGGCTTATATGCCACTCTAGTCTTAAACTGATTCTGAGTGGCTTATTGAACACAATATTAAGAACATAAATTATTGAAAACAACTCAACAAATACACAGTCATTTGAGAACAGTCAAATTATATACAACACTCTCTTGAAGGAATGACAAATTCAACACCTCAGACCCTATAGGCTTGTTAAACAAAAAAGGTTTTAATTGCTTCATAAACACCCAAGTGAGTCAATATTCTGTGGTGAATAAGAACTACACAACTGAAGGCAGACTATAACACTAAATTTTGCTGCAAAATGATTGAACTGCAGTGATATCTCTCCCTTCCTCAGATAATCTAATGTCTCTAACTCAAAGTGCACAGGAAACTTTCTGAATCTTGATTAAGTCCTATCTCTGGCTTTATCTCAGACAAAGTGCTACAGGAAATGGACAGAACTGCATCTGAAGTAGACTGAATACTGAACACAGACTGAACATTTAATACTACCGGTATTCTGGCAGAATAAGATGTGATCTATACAAGGGTCAAATGAAGAAAGGTAAGAATGTGGAATAGTACAGACATCTGGGTGACCTGAAAGAGGTTAGTAATTGCTAGTAATTGTTAGTACTAGCAACATTTCCCATTTTTCCACTAAAAACAGGCTGCTAAAGCATAGAAAGCTTCATGTGAGCAAGAATTCTACAAAGAAAATTGAATTCAGTTCTGAAGGCTCCCAAATTCAAAATATGCTCAGAAAAATTCTGAGCTTTAATTTTACTGTATGTGTGTGTGTGTCTTTTGAAGTAGGATCGACATAGAGGATATTTTGATTCCAATAGAAAAAACTATTAAGTTTAATATGTGTTTATAATTGATGTATATAAGAGCAGGATGAGGTGAAAAAATCTTGAATTGGGAAAGCAGACAGTACAATTTCAGATTGTAAGACTATAGTGCCGAACTATATATTCATTTGCTTGTTAAAAAATAGCTAAAATCAGAAGTTTCTCTGCATATGGTAAGTAGAAGAAAGTTTAATTTAAAGGAATATGAATAAATTGAATTCCACATCTGCAAGATGAAGCATTATAATCCATTCTACCAACTCCATTTTTTACAATTTAATCCTTTATTTGATTTTGTTGTACTGAAAGATCAAATTGGAAGAAATGTTACTTCCCTGAAAATCACAAATAGTTAATAGAGCCTACTGAAGCTATTGCCAATAATAGCCTGAGGAAACTGCTTAACGGAGCATTTATTGGAAGAATTTAGTGGAACAGTGAAATGCTCTTTTCACTCAGGGCAAACGTAAAACAAAAAACAATCAAAACCTAACTTCTCTCAGCAGGCTTTGAATGATAGACATACATACCAGGGGTGGGTTCTAACTTACCTCGCTGACAGTTCACTTCCTCCCGCGCCACGTGGGCGTGTATGCGCAGTGCCAAAAAATCCAACCCCCCCCCAAAAAGCCAAAAACAAGATGGCGACGAATGCGCAGTGCCAGAGACTCAGCTTCTGCGCATGCGCAGAAGGAAAAAAAAATTCCAAAAAAAAGATGGCGGCATCCATGGACCGGCACCGACCGAACCGGTTCCGTGACATCACCGGGCGAACCGGTCCGAACCGGGAGGAACCCACCTCTGATACATACATTTTGCTTTGTTTGGAACCTCCCAGACATGCTAATTTTGTGTGCAAGTGGGGGAAAAAATAAATGCACACAAAGTTCTAATGTATGATTTTCCAGCTAGAGGGCACAGGTAGAACTTTGTAATTTGGTGAAGGGCTTTTCCTCTATACCTGGTTCTTATACAACTCCAGTGATGTTGGGGCTCTCGTAACGTAACATTGTTCCAGTATTCTGCAACAAAGTCCAGACTGCATTGGAGCAGCCCATGCTGTGACTCTCCTCCTTGCTTCCGCCAGTATTAACTACTTAGAGGCACTTGTGGTGCTGTACATTCCTCCTAAATAACTTGCAGCTTCTTCCCTTGGGACTAGGTGTTCTCATTCTATCCTCCTGTATATTCAAGTCCTCCTGAAATCAATAGCTCTGTTCTTGTTTTTGGTTATTCTGATCTTTCAATTATTGAAAACAAGACAGTATCTAGGATTTATGAGCTAGAAAAGAAAGGGAAAGGAAAGGAAGGGAAAACTTCTGTGTGCGTGTGTGATGAGTAAATTCAGAAATTGTAACTATGGTATCCCTTTTAGAGAACTGTACAATCTGCAACACTGCAGCATCTCCATGCTGGAATATTAAGGAAACAGCTCATCTTGTAGCATCAAGCTTCAATATGCTAACACAGTCTTACCTTTTTATGGCTTTGTAGCAAATGATGAAAACTAGAAAGAGGAACACCGGTATGGCACAGCATACGGCAATGATTATAGCTGGACTTGGCCAGGGCGCTGCAGCGGGGCAAATAGGAACGGTGGGAGCTGTAAAAGATAACACAGTTGAGTCCTACCGAACACAAAGTTTATGATCTGAGGAGCTCTTTTAACCCAGAGTGAGGAGGAAATTACCAAGGAAGTCATTTTATACCATAGAACATTCTCCACTACCTCAGGTAATAAATTCTACGGTGCTTTCTCACTACATATTATACTGAATTCAGCAGTAGCCAACTGCTATAAAGCTACCTTAAATTCTCACTGGTCCATGCAACTCAATGTTAATAACATTTAGTTTGAGTGTTGTAGGAGTCCAGCCACTGTGGTTTATGAATTTGTTTTTTTGGGGGGTTTAACCCGCTCAGTATATCTAGCACAGTGGTTCTCAACCTTCCTAATGCTGCGACCCCTGCCCCGCCGTCGCGACCCCCTCCCCGCCCTCCCCACATGCGATGAGGTGACAAAGGGGCATGGCGGGCTAGCATGCACTTAGGCGACCCCTGTGAAAGGGTCGTTCAACCCCCAAAGGGGTCGCGACCCACAGGTTGAGAACCGCTGATCTAGCAAATTGTGGCTCACTATTGTTAACCAAATCAGGCATAACATGATATACAAACTATTGACAATAGCTCTGCTGGGTTCAGCAAGAGCATGTCCAAGACCTATCTGGAGATGCCAATGCTTTCTGCAAATGAAACAGATGCTGTGGCACTAAGCTAAAGGTTTGTCTCTAACTCGTAAAACACTTGAAGATCAGAAATTAAAATGTCTTAACATGGATGGAAGTCCCATTTCTTAGCAGCTGCCAATCAACCAATCTTTGTTTTACCAAATAAAAGCATGCTGCTATATCAACATATTAAACCCAATGAAGAAAAACACATCAAACATAAATGTCAAATCCTGCAACCACTGTTAGAATATCCACATGTGGAGACTTCTTTACAGGAGTTCTGGGGATAGTCCTTCCTACTCCACAAACTCTTTTTAGTTCTTATAAGGATTCTTTTCTTTTTGTCACTTTCTAAAGCACCTGGAAATTAGGATTTCAAAACTATATATACAAAGAAGGGGTTCAGCTCTAAAAAGTGTATTTGTACTGATATTAACTAAAAGATTATTTCTATTTCATTCTATCATGAAGCTCAAAGTGGCATAAACATGGCTACTGAATTTAGTCCTTATCAATTTATGATAATTATATAATTAGGCAGCTAGTTGCCTAAAGCACATTACAGATCTTTATAACTAATATGAGATTTGAATCCAAAACTTCCCAAATCAAACCCAATTCATGAACTAATATATTCAAAATTAAACCTGAGTTCAGTCGGAAATATTTTTCAGGGAAGTGTGTATAAGGTGGTCTTTATATAATATTTGTTTCCCAAAGAGGGTTTAATTTATTGTGAAACATTAAAGGGAAACAACATACATTGTTAATTACTTATCAGGAATAGTATCTTCAGGATATTACTTTAATCAACTTACAATCACAATTGAGCCCAAAATTTCTGTTGCTAAGAGAGAGTTATGAAGTGAATTTTGCCCCATTTTATGACTTTTCTTGCTACAGTTGTTAAGTGAATCATGCAATTGTTAAGTTAGTAACAAGGTTGTTAAGTGAATCTGGCTTCCCCATTGACTTTGCTTGTCAGGTCGCAAAAGATGATCACATGATTCCAGGACACTGCAACCGTCATAAATATGAGTCAGTTGCCAAGCGTCTGAATTTTGATCATGAATTTTGATCATGGGGATGCTGCAACGGTAATAAGTGTGAAAAACAGTCATAAGTCACTTATTTCAGTGCCTTTGTAACTTGTAACTAACGATCACTAAATGAACTGTTGTAAGTCCAGTACTGTACTGCTAAATATATTTTACTTTTTTGTAGCATACATAAAAAGTAGTTTTCTCCTAATCAAGTTAGTCCATTTTCCATTTATTTTTACAACTTGATCAGACCAAATACGTTTTTGAAATTCAGCTATATATGGTCTATTAAGAGGACAGTGAAAGACTGTGACATCTTCTACATATTCCCGGAAGTTGCTATGCCCCAAAAAAGATGACTGGCTAAACACCAAATCATCCGTCATAGCACCAAGTTATCTGTCTATGACAAATAATAATGATATTGTCTGGCCCTGTTCAAGGCAAAGATTATATTTTATTTGTAACATTATGCATACGCCACACAAAATATACTTTAAAAAAGCACAAATCATATATTTGGACAACTTTTAAGCAATATTTATTTGGGGGGAATTATAATTGGCATATTATTATTGTAAATTCTGTTGTCTAAATATGCTGTAGGCCAAATAAAAAGACAAAGCCCATCTGAACATATGCCATCTAAGAAATGAATTCAGCATTAAAGAAATGATGGATCTTTAACATTTGTATTAGTGGGGATCATTTTAAATATATGTGTCTTATGTAGTATTCATGAATGCACTCCAGTGACTCCTTGGCATATCCAGAATGTCATCACATCAGCTTCGCTTCATTGTCCCTAACCCTTGGAAATGCAGCTGGCAACACCTGAGCAGTCATGAAAGACATGGATCAAATTTTATTGCAAGAGGAAAGACTGATAACAGCATTCTGGTTTTCGACATATGGCTCACAATGAACAATTCTTCGCAGGACACCAGATTGAAACAATTATTTGTGAAAACACAGATCACTGTTAGGCACTCAAAAAAACTGGCTTCTCTGCTAGCCAGGGGACTATCCAGAAAATAATAGGTCTCAGACCAAACAGGTTTGTGGAGGGAAAGACAAACTGTGCAGACAATTTTGTGCATTCCACAAAAGAGTAAAAAGTAAATCATTCCTCAAGCTGAGCTTTATTCCTAGAGAGATGTAGTTGTTGTTTCCTCAGCAAAAACAGAACAGCTATATCAGTTGCTTTCTTCCCCGATATTCCTAAAGATTTCCCACAACGTAGTCCTTGGCCTGGAATTCTTAATGGAATCCTATCCAAAAGCTAAACAGGACTAAATTATTTTACCCTCTCTGTTGTGACAATACTTTATACTCAATTTAAATGGGAAAAGATGTGGTATCATTTTGTGCTCTCTGAGAGAAATCTCCCTTTCCCAAGGATTGCAATCTTTGTTTTAAAGGAATTATAGAGACACATTGGGCAGAACCATCTCACAGTCAATAACCTTTTTAATAAAGTTCATATTCATAATCCTTAAACCTGTAATTTAGCATAGAAGGAGAGCAGTGAATTTGATAAAATTGCATTTTACATACTAAAAAAATTTAAACTTCCAGTTTTTTTTTTCCTGTGGAATTTCCATGGAACTTGAATAATGTAAATTCCTAGCAACCACCCAGAATAATTGGAGTCAGGCAACATGTAATAATTAGCAACGGCTTAACACAATTGCCAGAATTATTCACTGGAATATATGTAAAAATTATTAAGTGCCAGTAATGAAAAATTGCTGGGAACATAGAGTTAAAAAAGTAATCAAAAATGAGCAGTTAAAATATTGTGGGATTTCTAAATGCTAACTGATAAGGTCTTGGTCATAACACATCAGATTTAATTGTGGTTGAAAAGAAGAAAGGGTAGATAATTGATGTGGCAACCCCAGGAGTAAGCAGAAGAGAAGACAAAGAATTGGAGATCACAAAGTATTAAGCTCTGAAAATCAAAATTGAAAGATGATGGCATAAATCAGCTGTGTGGTGGTCCCAATGGTTATCAGCACACTGGATGTCATACCATTCCCCCCAAAAATTGGACAGCACTTAGAAAATCTGTGCATTGACAAAATTTCCATTCGTCAATTACAAAAGGCCATACTGCTAGATCTGCACATATACTATATCCATACATTACGACATCCAAGGTTCCTAGGATGACTGGATCCCCTTTGCTGAATCACCATGATCCCACAGGATAGGTAGGCAATATAGTTTAAATTACAGACTGAGGTTTAGCATTGGTATCTCAGAGTTTTATGCCGATTACCTATAAATACCTATAAATCTATGCTTGAAACTTAAGAATTTATAACTTACTGCATATAACTATTACCAAGTAACCACCACTGGAAAGCTTGAAGGAGCACCTTATTGAGTTAGTTTTCAAAAGTAAATTTACAGTTTTAAAGGTCAGTGTTACTTATTTGCTTCTTTTGGTGGACTACCTAATGAAAACAAATAACAGTAAACATGGATTTCAATTAAGGCAAGTCTCAGAGTTATTTATTTATATGAAGATTTTATAAATGATCAAATAATTCAAATTGTGAGTATACAGGCTGCAGACAGGTGTTTCCCAATATAAAATTGTTAGTGTGCTTTTTAAAACTAGTCTACTGAGTACAGTTGAGCTGTTGTCCAAGGAAGCATATTTAGTAAAATATTTTACTCAGTAAAATATTATAGATTGCTGATCTGTGAACTAGACCAGTACCAGCCAGTTTACTGCATATAAATGAATGGATACCCTGGCCATTCAGAAAACTATGTTAGCATAGACTGGATATTCTTTCATAAACTGGAATCAATGCACATTAACACATAATATTATCCTAAAGGATCATTAGAAAATTATGCATACCATTCATTCTGAATATCAAGAACAATTCAGGAAAGCCCTAATCAATTACCAGCATGGTGCCCTCCATCTGTATAGGACTATTATCCCAATAATCCTCACTAGCATGATTCCATTGGTTGAATGTAAGGAATAGCAGTTCAGCACATCTGGATGGTCTCTGATGGGGAAAGCTAAATTAAACTATACATTCCGTCAAGTAATCATGACATTAATTTGGCAGTTCTGTTACCAAACGTGTAGCAGTATAGTGCTACAATCTTTCTACAAATCTGAAGTCATTTATTAAAAGTATACTTTTGACATCCCTTGATTCCATTTTTGTCAGTGAAAGTCCCCATGGCAGATCTAAAAATAAATATAATGAATGATACTTGGAATTTCATTCTCTCTTCTTAAAGGATAAATGCTATGTTATCTAAAAGTGCAAGGCTGACAATTTTAAGAGAAAGAGCCTTACAGTTCAGAAAAGAGACATTGCCTGGATAGTAGAAGTGGGAGGGAGGGAGGGAGGGAGGGAGGGAGGGAGGAGGGCGGGGGGGGGTGGGAACGTCGAAAAAAATGCACAATGCCGGAAGTCGGCTTCTGCGCATGCTCAGAAGGGAAAAAAATTCAAAAAAAAAAGATGGCGGCCCCCACGGACCGGCACCGACCGATCCGGTTCGGTGATGTCATCATGACATCACCAGTGGACCGCTACCGGTTTGGGAGAACTGGTCCGAACCAGGAGGAAACCACCCCTGGAGGAAGGAAGGAAGGAAGGAAGGAAGGAAGGAAGGAAGGAAGGAAGGAAGGAAGGAATCAGACAGACAATATAATACAATCGTATCCCCAAACAATTGACTAAATTTCTCAACATTGGTACAATGACTAGTGATTTATCTATTAAATGACATGCCAAAGCTTTCAGACAGTTTACAAATAATTTATGACCTCTCTTTTGATGTTATCTGAGTGATGTCACAGAATACTTATAACTATTCTAATTTTTCAAAGAAGTCTCAGCTCATAGAAAATTTTAAAATGAGGGTATTCTACTCTTACAGGCTTATGAAACTCAAAGATTTCTAACAGCCATCAAGGATATTCCAGCTGTATAGCTAGATACTACTCTTTCTTAAAGCCTTACTGTAATTTCTTTATGGAATACAAAGAAAACTTGTGCAATACACCAAAATATCTGCAACCTCTGTCACTCTTCTGAGACTGATCTGCTAAATGTGAACCATGAACCAGACTGGGAGATAACTAAAAGACAAGTAACAGAAGTTCTGAAACTAAATTTAATACAAGTTCTGGGGAAAAAAACCAACACAAATCCAAAGCATGTTTTTATTTGTTAAGAAATTCAGTCTAGGGAAATGCTTAAATATTTTTTAAATATCTTGAGTCTACCAGTTTGGAAAATTTGATTTAATGCAACACTGTGACTGGGGAATGAGATACAGCTTTGATTTTTACTGTTGTCTCTATTGTTGCTTTCATTTTTATTTTTACAGTAATTTTCAAAAGGATTATAATTATGTTGGAAGCAACCTCAAAAATTGAGGTTAAGAAGTGACTCACACATACATTAAAATAAACAAAAGCATGTTAATTCCAGAGTCAATTTATGAAAAAGTTTCTTCTCCCTTTCAATGTAACTAAAGTTCTAGTCATCTTTTCACTTATTATTTAGAAATGCATTGGATAATTCTGAGGCTAAAAAGCTGAAGGCAGTTAACGTGCTGAAACAAGTACAGGTTGTTCAGTTTAAGAGACAGGGGTGATATTAAGTTGCCATCCTTCTCTTTCCTATTTAGATAACACTGACTTGTTCTGGTCTGGAATATGATAAATTCTTAAATTATTCTGTACTTATAGCCACATTTATACAACACCCACTCATTAAAGACTTACTATATATTTTGCAGCATACATGGAATATATGGAATATTGCAATTTTTGTCAATAATATGGTATGAGAAAATTGAAGTTAATCTTGCTACCTACTGCAATTGGTTCCATCAGACTTTATCCTGCCTTACTGCCACTATTTACATTTTTAATGTATATATTGAATATAAGCTTGTATTTAATGTCATATTTAGCCTAGACCAGATTTCATGCTGCCAACCCAAGTTACAGAAAATCGGACTATGTGGATTGATTATTCATTTAAAGGAATAAGAGGCGTGTTTTCCCTTACTTCTGCTAAATATAAAATACCTTTCCCAGAAATATCCAGCAGGTATCTACCTATTCTTTTATCTTTTACACAGAAAAAAAGGGAACAATTTATTTAAGCTTTTGGCAATCAAACATATAATGTTTCCATTATTATGGTTGGTCACAAGTGAACCAGATGTTTAGACTGGATGCTAAATAACAATAACTAAATAACAATAAAATTTCAGCTCTCCAGGGATTTTATTTTCCCTGCTGTAGTGATCAGGGATCTACCATTCTTCTTTCCTTCTTCAAACAAACCAGTTCTATAAGCAATCTTCCAAAACAAAAAGGATTGACTGGACAGAAATAATGGGACATTGTGGTTTTAAACTCATTAAACGGGGAAAATCTGTACAACCTATGAATTACCGTAAAACTCCACAAGAAAAAAGGCCTCCATTCACTCTGATTTACATTTTTTGGTAAATATTTTGGTAAATGTTTAGCTTTACCACTTTGATGATTAAAGGATTCCTATCATAAGTCTATTTTCTGAATTTGAATATGACATAATTTTTCACATTTTTAAAAATGCTTGAAACAATTAAAGAACTCTGCCGGAACAGTCTGTACGGGCAGGGGACAATGAGGACAATGGCTTGGATCTTGCTTCTAAAGGGTTAGGCTTATGCCAATTAAGATCCATTTATTGTATAGCTGGACCGAGACAGTGCTTTATTCCTGCTGCCAGGAGAGTCTAAAGATTACTTTGGATGGAAATCAATAGCATCTGACTCATCTATACCTTTCTCCGAAGAATTTGAACAAAGCAAACAGGGTAACCATTTTTAAAATTGAAACATTTTAAACCAAAATGGAATAAGCATCGCAAAAGAAGAGAAAACAACTCAAAGCAAGCTAACTGAGGAATTCAATGTAACTATTTAAACAGAGATTGAAAGAACAGAGAAAATTTTTCATTCCACTCAACGAATATTTGAACAACCCCCCATTTATTTGATCTATCTATCCCATCCATCCACACACACACACACACCAACCTCCGTGCATATGCGCCTTCCTTTCAGATAATCTGCACATATATTGCAAGGTACCCAAACCAAACATTAAGCTTTGTGTTGGAGTATCTGCCTATCACACAGGCAGATACTAATTCACCACACACAGATGTTGGAAAGGGAGGCAGCAATGAACTCATGTTGTGAAATCCAGGACATTTTTTTAAAAAACGAGGAAATAAGGGAGGATACACATTGGTAGGCTATGTTGTAATATCCCATGGGATCAGTGAGTCAGAGTATAATAGACTGCAATAAAAATGTAAAAGGAAAACCCTTCTCCTAAGGTTTAATAATTCATATATAGTGACATAGATCTTTATTATAAAACAAACACAATCAGAATAAAGTCTAGAAAATGTATAAAACTAAATGTGTTATATCTGGAAAACATTTTCAGAAAATAAATTATTTAGAAAATTTATATGGGGTTCTTCAATTCTGAGAATATCTTTACAGAAAAATCAATTATCAATTAAATTAAATATTTTCTGATTTTGGAAATTTTGCATCTAACTATACTAAATATTTCTGGAAGCAATTCTATCAATTAGAAAGACATGGAATGGAATGTCTAATAAAGATGTGACCCTTTTTCCCATGCCAAATTGACTATGAGGAAATCCTTTAAAAATTGGGAGAAAGATGGTGGTTGTCAGCCCCGAAGCAAACTGACAACATTTCATTTCATTACATTGAGTGATTGTGAGTATGTGCCAGAACACTGAAGATAAATAGCTACAACCCTGTTCCTTGGTTGTTGAGTGTTTTCTTGTTACGTGGATCCGGAACCTGACAGGTTGTCAGCGTCCCTTTTATTGATTCCAGTGCTTATGGCAGAAGGTACGCAGTCGGGTATGGACGAAGGGTTAGCTGAGGAGTCGATGGTGCCAACAGAAGCTACCCCAGAGATATTGCCATTGTTGTCTCCAGGGCCGGATGTGAGGCCAAAGGAGCGAGGGCCCCAGAAAGATGATGCAGATGTTGGAGTTGATGAGGTGGGGGAGGATGGCAAGCAGATGCAACAAACAGAAGGGGTTCTAGGCGGCTGGTGGCCGGGTTTCTCAGGGCTAGGTGCTTATGGAAATCCCCCCCAGGAAATTCCCCCTGCGCTCACACCTTCTAAAAGCCATTTTGCCCAGTGGAGGGAGAGACGTATATCGGAGGATGAGTGGAATTATTCCACTGCGGTGGGGAGCCAGACCCTGGATGTATTACGTGAGATGTTCGGGCCGGGGGGTTTTCAGGGCCCTAGTTCTGGGGCTGGAGGAGGAGGCAGCCCGAGGGACACACCTCCCAGGGGAGGAGGTGTCAGAGCCGGGGTATGCTAGTTTAGGGAACCAGCCAGGGGCCTGAAGAATGCCCGTACACACCACCCCTCACCAACGGGTCCAATGCGAGGCACGAAGAACACCCATGGGACATGACACTCATGTCCGCCTAGTTCCTGGCCGGTCGGAGGGACGGGCCCAATGGTTCGTTGGGAACCCCCAGCTGTGAAGGCGTCGTTTGATGGTAGCCCTGATAGGCTGGCCCTGTTTTTGGGCCAAGTCATCGACCACCTGGACAAGTTTATTTTATTTATTTTTCAAAATTTGTATGCCGCCCAACTCCCGAAGGACTCTGGGCGGCTCACAGTATATATATAAAAAAGACAATAGAAAAAAAAACAATTTAAAAATACATAAATATTAAAATAAAACATTCACACAAACATACATGGGCCAATCAATTATTGGCCCCAGGCCTGCCGGAAAAGCCAGGTCTTAACGGCTTTACGGAAAGCCAGTAAGGTGGGGGTAGTACGGATCTCGGGGGGAAGTTGGTTCCACAGAGTCGGAGCGGCTATAGAGAAGGCCCTCCCCCGCGGGCCCGCCAGCCAACACTGTCTGGCTGATGGGACCTGAAGAAGGCCAGCCCTGTGCGACCTCACTGGTCGTTGGGAGGAGTGTGGCAGAAGGCGGTCACGCAGATAAACTGGTCCTAAGCCATGTAGGGCTTTAAAGGTAAAGTTCGGACATTTATACTCCTCACAATGGGCCATGGTGATGGCTGTGGCAGCTGACATGGAAGGCGAGGCGGCTGAATGGATCGCTGATTTGTACAGCGACCATGCAGCAGAGCTGGGTGATGTCGTCCTGTTCTTATCAGCATTACAAGAACGCTTCGAGGACACTACGAGGGTACAACAGACAGAGGGGGAGCTGTTAGCCGTGAGGCAACGGGGTAGACCAGTATTGGAATATATCCGGGAGTTCTGACAGTTAGCAGGAAATGTGCGGGGCTGGCTGGAGAGATTATTGGTCCACCAATTTAAAGCAGGCTTAGATCGGCAGTTACGTCAGGCTTGCGTGACTCGCGGTCTGCCACCTCGTCTGGCTGCTTGGGTACAGGCAGCAACTGAGATTGATGCAGAGTTTAGACGAGATGATCGGACGAAGCTGGAGTGGCCTGCTAGAAGATGGCGAACGCCGGTCCCACCTACACGAACAGGCCCGCAACCACAAATAACTGTTCAACCATCCTCCACAACAACGCCTGTTAGGTCAGGTCCGGCGCATGGTCCAATGCTTTGCTTTCAGTGTGGGAAGCCAGGTCATCAGGCGATAGGGTGCTCTGAACCGGGCCTGAAGGCTACCATGGCAACACCGCCAACCGGACACAGTACTGCACGGAAAAGTATCCAGAAAAGCATCACCCCGGAGAAGACACGAGGAACGAGACAGCAAGTCCTCCTACTACTCCAGTGACCAATCCGCCTGAAGAAGACACGACTACAGGAAGTGAGGACGAGGGGGAGAATGATCCCATGGTGAGTGACCCTATTAGACCCTTTCTCATTCCGGTGACATTACAAGCAGGACGACGGCGAGAGTGTAAGGCACTGGTAGATTCTGGCTGTACCCGGTGCCTATTAAGTTCTGCCATGGCAACTGAGCTGGGGGTAAAGCTGAAAAAGTTAGTGAACCCTATACGGTTCGAACAAATGGATGGGTCCTTATTAGGGGGTCAGCCTGCTACCCATATAACTGAACGAGTGACGTTAGAGATAGGGCCTCATCGGGAGCTGATACGCTTTGTAGTGGTTCCTAAAATAACGGAGGGCATCGTACTAGGTCTTGCATGGCTCGATAAGTGGGGCCCGACCATATGGTGGGAAGGGGGTTGCAGGCACTTGAGAATTGGAGTTGGCCCTGAACCGCCTCCACATGAGAAGCGCAGGAGGACAGAAATGGGACGGGCAAGGGGGGCCGAGGAGACACCTGAATTCCCTAGGTGTATAATGACCTTAGAGAACTGTTCAGCGAACACAAGTGCGACACCTTGCTTCCCCACCAGCCAACCGATTGCGCGATTGAAATTATTCTGGGAGCGGTTTTACCTAAACCAAAAATGTACTCAATGACCCCTCAGGAATTAGCTGAGATGAGGAGTTATATTGAGAAAAACTTAAAACAAGGGTTCATACAGCCTGCCAGATCAAGAATAGCAGCGCCAGTCCTATTCCGAGAGAAGAAAGATGGGGGCTTATGCCTCTGTGTTCATTTTCGGGGCATTAACACAGTGTGCATGGAGCACCCATATCCTCTCCTGTTAATGAAGAACATGTTGGCCCGGTTGGCAGAGGGTAGGGTATTCACGAAATTGGACCTCCGTGAGGCCTACTATAGGGTCCGCATTAAGCCTGGCGACGAATGGAAGACAGCGTTTAATTGTCCTCTAGGGAGTTACCAATTCAAGGTAATGCCGTTCGGGCTACAAGGATCACCTGCTGTTTTTATGCAGCTGATTAATGAAGTTTTACAAGAACATCTGTATAACGGGGTGCTCGTGTACCTGGACAACATTTTGATTTATACGAAAACCCTAGAGGAACACGTCACATTAGTCCGCCAGGTCTTAAGCAAGATGTTAGCAGCCAAACTTTATGTAAAAGTCTCAAAATGCGAATTCCATAAATCGCAGTTGGATTACTTGGGATATCGTATTTCCCCAAGGGGTGTAGAAATGGATCCCGCGAAGGTGAAGGCTGTGATGGACTGGCAAGCCCCAAGAACCCAGAAAAAATTGCAAAGTTTCCTGGGGTTTGCAAATTTCTACCATCAGTTCATCCCATCCTTCGCCCAAGTGGCTCTACCATTAACCAATCTGCTCCGAACTAAACAGTTGGGTACTAAGCCACGTCCAGGCCTTCCTATACAATGGATGACATCTTGTCAGCAGGCGTTTGAAGATTTAAAAGCATTGTTTGCAAAAGAACCGGTGTTGAGACATCCCGACCCTACCAAAGCATTCGTTGTACAAGCCGATGCCAGTGATGTAGCGGTAGCGGCGGTTCTTTTGCAAGTTAATGAGCAAGGACAGTTACAACCTTGCGCCTATATATCTAGAAAGTTGAATGACACCAAACGCAAATGGGCTATTTGGGAGAAGGAAGCATTTGTGGTTCAAAGGCCGTTGCTATCATGGAGACATCTGTTGGAGGGGGGGAGTTGCTGTTTGAGGTCTGGACCGACCGTAAAAACTTGGAAGTCTTCCAAACGCCCCGCAAGCTATCGCCCAAGCAGGTACGCTGGGCCTTGTATTTCCGTCGGTTTAATTTCCGACTAAGATATATACCCGGCGGCAGAAACTTCTTGGCTGATGCATTGTCATGAAAGCCTCAATACGCCAGTACCCGCGAGGATATAGTGCAGGCGATCATCCTGGCTTCCTTACCAGTGGGATGTCTGTCTCAACAGGCATTAGACACAACACAACCGAAACCTTTAAGAGCTTGTATATGTAACGATATTCAGAAAGCTTTGCCAGATGATGAATGGTACCAAGCTAATAGAACGGTTCTCAGTCATAGAGTTGGCTTAGCCTGGAAGGGTTCTAAGATATATGTCCCAAGTGTTATCCGGATGGAGGTATTACGCCGATGTCATTGTTGCGGAGAAAAATAATTAGAGGTGAAATGAATCTTGTTTCCATGCTCTCAATTCCCAAGAATAAGACCGGAAGCCAGGAAAGAATAAAAGTAATGTATTTGCAAAACAAAAATAAGAACATCTAAGTCTGTGTCTACATGGTGAAGAACAAAAAGAACAAAGAAATATAACACATGTGCAGTACAGGTATCACATGAGGTTGCATATCAGTGTACAGTATCATTTCAGAATAAGAGTCCAGCTGACAAATACATATGAACGTAGTGACAGTCGTGACATTCGTACAGCTGGCCATTTCGGATTCCTCAAAACGTTTCATTTGACGAATCGTCAATTTTGGTGGCCACGTCTTAAAAAAAGACGTTGAGGAATACGTACGTAGTTGTATTACCTGTGCTACGATGAAAATACAACCAGGCAAGCCTCCCGGTCTTCTACAGTCCGTGGCATCTCCTGTGCGGCCGTGGGAGGGGATTGCCATGGACTTTATAGTGGACCTACCAGAAAGCAGAGGTAATACTGTAATATGGACTGTTATTGACCTGTTCTCGAAGCAAGCCCATTTCGTGGCTTGCTCAGGTCTCCCTTCGGCTAAAAAATTGGCCAAATTGTTCATAGAGCATGTATACCGTCTGCATGGAGTTCCACAGTGGGTTATATCTGATAGAGGGGTACAATTCACCGCCAGGTTTTGGCGGAAATTCCTGGACATGATAGGATCATCCCAAGGCCTCAGCTCAGCGTTCCATCCATCCACCAATGGCGTGTCTGAGAGAACTAATGCAATGGTGGAACAGTATATCCAGTGCTACGTAAAATAACAACAGTTTTATTGGGCAGATTTGCTCCCCTTTGCAGAGGTAGCTTACAATAATGCGGTCCATAGTAGCACCGGATATACCCCATTCCATGTTGCTACAGGGATTGAATTCGTACCCATACCGGAGTGCCCACAGCAACTTCCCGAAGATCTTGGGTTGCGGGAATGGGTTTTAAATATGAAGGTGGTGTGGGAAAATGTTAGGAATGCTTTACGAAAAGCAGAACACAAATACAAACAAGCGGACAAAAGACGAAGGCCACAGGCTCTTCTACGTAGGACAAAAAGTTTACTTATCCACAAAATACTTAAACCTAAAGGTTCCCTGTAGGAAACTCGCCCCAAAATATATCGGCCCCTTTCCGATTGTTCAAATTATAAACCCCGTTACTGTCCACTTAAAGCTTCCTCTGTTATTGGGAAAAACGCACCCTGTGTTTCACAGCAGCTTGCTGCACCCCGTGTGTACGTCGTCGTTCCGGGGAGCTCCAACCCCGCCACCTGGTCCTATAGATATAGAGGGGGAGCCACATTTTGAAGTAGAAGAAATACTGGATGCCCGCAGGCATCGTGGATGTATCCAATATCTTATTATGTGGAAAGGGTATCCATTATCAGAAGCATCCTGGGTCCCATATCAGAATGTAAGGGCTAGTCGTTTAGTAGCCAGGTTTTATAGGAAGAATCCTACCAAGCCAGGGGGACAGGAGGAGAGGGTGCAATAACCTAAGGTGTGACAGTCTGGTTTTTGTCTTCTAGGTAGCCTTGTGGTGGGGGGGCGCATGTTAATATTATTTTTGGGGTGCAGGATGCGGGGCGGGCCGTGAGACGCGCGTCTTACTGAAATCTGGCAGCTCCGTGGCGTCTCTCGGCCAGTCTGTTTAGTTCCAGTTCCAGTTCCAGCCATCACCATAGGAGAGGCCTCCAATGACCGTCACCATAGAGTAGGAAGCGCACTCGCAGAGCGGCCGCTGCCCTGGCTGGGGTTTGGAAGCCACAGAGCCGGAGTTTGGGGGAGAGAAAGGAAGAAAGAAAGACTTCTGCTGCTTCTGCTTTTGGCTGCACGCAAGGAAAGCAGCAGAAGTCTTTCTTTCTTTCTCTCCCCCAAACTCTGGCTCTGCAGCTTCCAAACCCCAGCCAGGGCAGCGGCTGCTCTGCGACTGCGCTTCCCGCTCTATGGTGACGGTCATTGGAGGCCTCCCCTTCCCCCCTGCTCCTCTCCGCTCCAATCTCCCCGCGGTCCCCCCACCTGAGCGCTGACTGACCGGAGCGTCCACCGGCATGCCCGGGAAGCCCCTCCACCTTGGGAGACACCAGACGGGATGGCGATTGAGCCGGACTCTTCCTGGGGAGGGGAGCCTCAGCAGGCCCCACCCCCGGGGGGCGGGGGAGGGGGGAGAGTGCACGTAAGACACAGCGCCAGGACAAGGAACCTTTTGGCTGCATGCAAGAAATCTTTCTCACCTTTCACTCCAAGAGGCTGCTCAAGCGCAATGAGTCTCACGAAGACTAATTTCTGGCAAAGTTTGGAAGAGGGAAAGATTTCTTTCGTGCAAGCAAAAGGTTGCTGCCGAGAGAGAGGGGGGGGAGGGAAGGAAGGAGGAAAGGCAGGTACTTTGCCTCAGGCAGCCCGCGAGTTTCTTCCCCCTCCCGCTTCGCTCGAGATCCGGAGGCGGGGGAGGGTCAGTGGACACAACACCTGAGGAACGGGTGGCTGTTCCTGCAGGGGATTCCCACGCACCGCCCTCGCCTGCATCTCCCGTCTGAAGGACGCGGGGAGGGCAGGTGGAGGATGCATTTCATACGCTGCTGGAGGCAGCCCAGAGGAGCTGAGCTAGTCCCGTGGGGTGTGTGCGCACCCACCTCTTGCTTGCTCTCACTCTCCCGGCCAGGAGCCGCTCTTTCTGCGGCAGGCACTCTTTTGGCCGGGAGAGAGAGAGAGAGAGAGAGCAAGCGAGAGGTGGGTATGAACACACCCTGCGGGATCTTCTCCTGAGTGGCAGCCGTGTGTCCAGAGCTCCAGAGATTCCAGGGAAAGGGGGGGACATGCCGGGAGCCGCTCTTTTTGCGGCGGGCACTCTTTTGACCGGGAGAGCGAGAGCAAGCGAGAGGCGGTTACGCACACACCCCGCGGGACTAGCTCGGCGCCTCTGGGCTCTGCCTACGGCAATTTGAAACGCGGTCTGCCTGCGAGGAAGATGAGGCGGGCATCGATCCCTGCCTCGCCGGCGCCTCGCAGGCAGGAGCGCATTTCAAAACACTGCCGGAGGCAGCCCAGAGGAGCCGAGCCAGTCCCGCAGAGTGTGCGCATACCCACCCCTCGCTCTCTCTCTCCTGGCCAAAAGAGTGCCTGGCGCAGAAAGAGCGCCTCCCGGCCGGGAGAGTGAGAGCAAGCGAGAGGCGGGTGCGCACACCCCCCCAGGACTAGTGTGTGCGCACCCACCTCTCGCTTGCTCTCGTTCTCCCGGCCAAGAGTACCCGCCGCAAAAAGAGCGGCTCCCGGCATGTCCCCCCCTTTCCCCGGAATCTCTGGATCTCTGGACACACGGCTGCCATCAGGAGAAGAAGGAGAGAGAAGAGGCGCTGCGAGGCTCGGGAGAAGAAGAGAGAAGGGCAGCGCTCCCCTCCTCGCTGGCCGAGATCGGCAGGCCAGATTCGGGGAGCTGAACGCACCGCTGCCACCCGGGAAGAGAACAACATGAGAAATAGGCTCTCTTGCAGCACCTGCTCTCTTTCTTCTTCTCCTGAGTGGCAGTGGTGCGTCTGGCTCACCGAATCTGGCCTGCCGATCTCTGGACACACAGCTGCCACTCGGGAGAAGAAGAGAGAGAAGAGGCGCTGCAAGAGAGCCCATTACTCACGTTATTTTCTCGGGCGGCGGCAGCTTGTTCAGAAGTTTTTCTTTACATTGGAGTTTCCTTGCAAAGACCAGCCGAGAGAGAGTAGTGGCGGAGAGAAGCGAGACACTGGTAAGATGCGCGTCTCGCAGCCTACCCCTCCCCATCCCCTGCCTCACCTGCCACCCCCAAATTGTGCCCAAACATCTTACCAGCGTCTGGCAGCTTCACCGCTTCTCTTTCTCGGTCTTTGCAGGGAAACTCCAATGTAAAGACAAACTTCTCGCGAGTGCGAGAAGTTGTTAATTGCTCGCATTCGCGAGAAGTTCTTCTTTACATTTCAAGGAGTTTCCCTGCAAAGACCGGCCGAGAAAGAGTAACGGCGAGCTGCCAGACTCTGGTAAGATGTTCAGGCACAATTTGAGGGTGGCAGATGGGGCAGGGGGTGCGTGTACATAGTTGGGGAAGGGACCTTATTTTCAGGGGGGGGGCTTATTTCAACGCATGTCCCGAAAAGCCCTGTTGGGCTTATTATCGGGACATGTCTTATTATAGGGGAAACACGGTAGCAACGGAGGACTTTTTAGCTATCCCAACATCAACTGGGAGACAAATTCTGCACCAAATGGAGGATCAAACAGGTTCCTGACAAACCTAGCAGACATCTTTCATCTCCTAAAAAGTAGAGAAGGGAAGTAGCCATATTAGACTTCTTTATGGATGGAAACTAATCAAGGAGAGAAGAAACCTAAGGAGAAATTTCCTGGCAGTTAGAATAATTAATCAGTGGAACAACTTGCCTCCAGAAGGTGTGAATGCTCCAACACTGGACGTTTTTAAGAAAAAAAATTGGACAACCATTTGTCTGAAATGATATAGGGCTTCCTGCCTGAGCAGGAGGTTGGACTCCAAAGTCCCTTCCAACTCTGTTATTCTTCCTCATATTCTTTTACTTTTTTTTGTTAAAGCATTTTTATCTCTGACAATGTATCTATCACCATCCTATTATTTTTGTGTGTTGTTCTCTTTTTTATTATTAAGAAGCAATAAAAATAAACTAAATGTACTAATGGTCAAGAGTTTAGGAAGCTTGCTAGTTATGGAACAATGGAATTGATGTGGAAAAAATGTAAAGATCAGGACAGTGAACAGGAAAGGTATGAAATAGGAGAACTACATGGGAAATGAGGAGAAAAACAGAGGAAAACAATGATTAGCACTATGTTTGGAAGCATTAAGTTGATGGAAAAGAGAGAAAAAAATAGTGCCTAGATGGGAAGCCAAGTGACATCAGAATCTATAAGCAAATGTCCATGAAACGAATAGTTGAGTAATACTGATTGAAGAAAGACTTCCTGCAAAGTTAAGACTGGCATGGAATGAAGAAACTTTTCAGTATATCAGGGGTGGGTTCCTCCCGGTTCAGACTGGATCGCCCGAACCGTTAGCGACCCGCTGGTGATGTCACGGATCCAGTTCGGTTGGTGCCGGTCCGTGGCGCCGCCATCTTTTTTTGTGAATTTTTTGTGAATTTTTTACTGTTTGGAAGGTTTTTCCTGTTCTGCCGCTTGAAAAAGGGCCCTCCCGCCTGCCCCTGGGTTTATACTGACCTTTATTCCTTCGCCCGAAGCACAGCTGATCAGCTCCTCAGCTGTGTTTCAGGCTGATTGCAGCTACTGAGCATGTGCGGAAGCAAAATTGCGCGAGGGAACGTCGCGATGCGAACCGGTGGGGAAGGTAAGTGGAACCCATCCCTGCAGTATATAAAAATTTTATCACTGTCACATTATCACAGCTATCCATTTCTGCAAATATCTGACCTTTTTTTTCTTTTCAAAGGTCTTTTGGGGGCCTGGAACTGGAATCCAAGAAGAGAGCTGGCAAAAGGAAGAATATTTTTCAAAAATCCCAAGGACGCAAGGTGGGTTGTAATATTTGCGCCTGGTTCAAAAACTACACCAGCTGCAAAATCTATTCCCTATCTTACGTTCTTTTTATCTTTACTGCATTTTTAAATCTTGCTTTGTTTTATTATGAGCTGCTCAAATCAGTTTGAAGATGAGTGGTGCCTGAATCAAATAAACTAAATAGCATTGAATTGAATTGAGTGGAACTGAATTAGGTCAACCCTTCATCCATCAAAGTTACTACTCTTGGGCCTTTATGAAATGGGCCTTTTGGGATGGTTGACAAGTTAAGCTTTCTTTTAGATCATCTGCACAAATTTCAGGGTAAACACACCAAACAGTACGCTTTGTACTGGAACAGTTGCCAAATGCCTTTTTTTTTTAACATTGGCACTTCTTCAAGTACAAATAACTAACAATTTAAGTCCATGATATTGGCTGAAACTGAAGACTTTGAATTCTAAATACTAAAGACAAAAATGAATTCCTTTTGAAAAAACATAAACAGTCAATTATAATTTATAAATGAAGAATCCTAGCCAATGATATAATTCCTTTTGGACTTCATTAATTAACCAAAAGAACATAACAGGCCTTTGCAGAGTTCATTGTACTATTGAGAACGAAAATATTATACAGAAAAGGCATCCCACAAATAAGTCACTGCTTTGTCTCCATTTACACATTAGCAATTTTGTTTAACTATGTTTGCCTACTTGTTAAGTTCTATAGATGTTGTTGCATATACTATTCTTAACATAAGAATACTTTAAAAAAAGCATTCTTATATTTAAAATAACCACTGGTAGCTCCTTTAAGCTGAAGTTGAAATCACAAGCTGCTTTTGAATTTCCCAATGTCCAAAGGAGAAGTGTGCAGATAATATACAATTTGTAACCAAATTTAGACTCTATGTAAAAGGTCAAAAGCCAGGACGTTTCTATAGTTTTCTTAAATTTATTAAAGAGACAAAAAAGAATCCTAAAAAAGAGAGAGAAAGTATATATAAGTAAAAGGAAGAAAAAAATATCAAAGAACTTGACAATTTCCCCAAAGGGAAGGCACGGTAGTTTCATCTCTCTTCTTATACTGAAAATTACAAGACAGTTTCAAACATTACTACTTGGAAAAAATGTACTGTGTTAAAAATAAATGGTAGAGCTGGCAGGATGCCCAGACTCTCTGCCTTGAGAATAACCAAAATATAAACAAAAAAGAGTACAGGCAAAAAAATTCCAGATGTAGAGATTTTTAAATGGAGGCTTTTACTACAGAACCGCAGGCAAACTCAAACTTCTCCCACAGCAGATTCCACGGAATGAAACACAATCAGACTGGTTCACCAACAGATTTTAAAGATAGGATAAAAGTTTTGGTTTTGGTGAGATTGGCAGTAATATAAATTAGATAAATAAATATTAACATCCCCTCTGTCTGTTATTTCCTCCATTGTTTTGTTTTTATACTTTTTTTCAATGTCTCTATAATTAATACTGATAGGGGTTTGCATGTATTTATTCATTGTTTTAGCTTTGTTGTACATTGCCCAGAGCAGGGGTGAAATCCAGCAGGTTCTGACCGGTTCTGGAGAACTGGTAGCGGAAATTTTGAGTAGTTTGGAGAACCGGCAAATGCCACCTCTGGCTGGCCCCAGAGTGAGGTGGGAATGGAGATTTTGCAATATCCTTCCCCCAGGAGTGGAGAGGAAATGGGGATTTTGTAGTATCCTTCCCCTGGAGTGGGGTGGGAATGGAGATTTTGCAGTATCCTTCCCCTGCCACGCCCACCAAGCCACACCACGCCCACCAAGCCACACCCACAGAAAAAAAATGGATTTCACCACTGGCCAGAGTCACTTTTGTTGAAAGGGACAGCTATATAAATAAAATAAATAAAATAAGCAGTGTCAAATCTGTGAATCTGATGTTTATTATTAACACAAAATGTGACTGGAAAATGCATGATGTATTCATCTGTCAAGACTTTGAGCTTTTGGAAACATTTCTGGTTTTTCTGAAGTTTGTTTAGTAAAATCAGGATAATTTGATATTTTGCTTTGATTAGAACCCCATTTCTAATATAACTTTACTGATTCCTGGAAAAATATACATAAAATCTTATCTGTTGTGATAGGAGGAAGGAATTATACAATAATAATATTGAAACTAGTTCTAATCTTTTTCTTGTTGAAAGAATTTTAATCACTATTTACTTATTTAAAGTCCACTAAAACTCCAAACTCATTTAGTTTCTTCATCAAATATTCTATATTGGTTTTGGGGTCTTACAAAAACGGAACTAAATCATCAGCAAATGCTCTCAATTTATAAACTTCCTTTTTTATATTTATACCTATTATTTTTTCATCTTGCCTAATATCCCTATTCAAAACTTCCAACACCAATATAAATGCAGGGGAGATAAGGGGCATCCTTGTCTCATACCTTTTTGAATTTGACATGGTTTAGTTAAATCTCCATTAATAATAATCTTTGCTTGCTTTGACCCTTGAATAAATTTCTCTCCAAGTCCTTATCTTCCAAATTTTTAAACACAAAAACCCAATTTAAGTTGTCAAAGGCCTTCTCTGCATCCAAAAATATTAAAGCTGTTTCTCATTATATTGTAAACATTCAATAATGTTCAAAACAGTCCTCACATTGTCTCTTGCCTGTCTTTTGATAAAAAGGCAGATTAATCTTCATGAATGTATGTCTGTAAAACCTTTTTCAATCTTTCTGCCAGAATTGCAGCAAAATGTTTATATTCATTATTTAATAATGACATTAATCTATGGTTTTTATCTTGACATCTTGCCCCTTCTTTGGTAAGAATGCAATATTAGCTTCTTGCCAGTTTGGAAGCATCTTTGCTCCCTGTAATACTCCATTCATTATATCCTTTAGTGGCTGAAGAAGTTGATCCTCAAAGCATTTATAATATTGCCTTGTAAGGCCACCTGGACCTGGACCTTTACCTGGTTTCATTTTTTAAAGTTTCTGATATTTTGAAAGTTACTTAGTTACTAGATTGTTCATAAGTTGTCTCTGAGCTTGGGAAAGTTTAGGTAAGTGTTCTCTTTGCAGATATTCGTCTATTTTATGCATATCGAGTTCCTCTTTCTTGTACAGATTAGAGTAAAAGTTGTGAAAGGATTTTTTAAATAAGATCATTATCTTTATTACATTGTCACCTTCACGGATTTTCTCAATCATTCTCTTTTCTCTTTCCTTTCTTAATTTATATGCCAGCCGTCTTCCTGGTTTATTTGCAAATTCAAAATATCTTTGTTTCACTTAATTCAATTTAGTTTCTCTTTCTGGAACTGTTAACACAGACAATTGTTGATGTAACAATTTAATCTGATGTACATTTTTAGAGTCCATAGGTGTCTTTTGAAATTGAATTTCTTTCTTTCTAATTTCATCCAATATCTTTTGCATCTTTTCCTGGGATTTCTTCTTCTCTAGACAATTATATTGTATAAAACAGCCTCTCTTAACTGCTTTACTAGCATCCCAAACAATCATTAAATTTGTCCCTTTAGCTGGGTTATTATCAAAGTATTCATTTACTTTCTTTTTATGGTCCTTTATAATCATCTCTTTTTGTAAAATAGGAATATTATGATTGAGTAGTATAATTGTTTCCTGGGCAGACATTCATTCTTCATAGTGAGACTTTTTTCTTACACCTGTTTTAAATCACATTTAAGCTCTGCCAGATCTTACTGGATTGGCTTCAAGACTTATACCTGAGCCAGAATCTCTTAACAAATTGGTAGAAGAATCCTCCTCCGTCATCATTCCCAGCCTGGCAGATGATACAGCTGAAATTAAGCTAACTGTGGAATGTGTGGGTCTAATTGCCATTCCTGTTCCTTGTTAAAGGCAAAATAGGTTTTATTTATCCAGATCAAAGTCTTTGTCCATACAGTCTGATAATTCAAAGTCTGAAAAACTTTTATCAGGAGAGGAGTAAGGGATGTGCACTGACAGCGCCATCTCAACCCTTTCTTTGAAATACCACACAACCCATGCACAGGGGTAATTATATACAGAAGAAAATAAGAAAATCTTCTGTGTTCAGAAAATATATTTACTAGCCCAGAGAAAAGCTAAATAACTTTTAAAGTTATTTAAAAGGAATAATAAAGGAAATAGGGGTCACTGGATGCAAACTTGCCCCAAAACAGAAGAAGATAACAAAGGATGCAAGAAGAAAATTGCTTTACAGTTTAATTGGGTTTGTGAGAAATTGAGGGAGGCAGTCCATTTGAATTCAGCAAAAGAAATTCTAATACAAATAACTGTGAGAAAAGTCAATGTTCTAGATGCCTGAAATTGTATTAATGTTGCTTGCTGACACATAAACACAAATATGTACTGAAATATTTTGTAAACATAAGACACAGTTCTATACCTGTGACAGCTGTATGCAGAAGCAAATGTAGCAATCATTGACAATAATATTGCCTTTCTTACCATGCTAATCTGACACCAAAAAGAGGAATAACCATTTTCCATAGCAGGAAAGATAATTCCCACTTCGTCTGTGTTGGAACACCATCCAATTACATATGCAAATAAATTCTGGTTTAGTTGTTTTGCACTGCAGTCTCCCTTTGGAACCTTTTTTGTTGAAGCATAGCCACTTTGAGTGGAACAAATAAAATATTATCCTGGGAGGGTAAGATTGTCTCCCATTGAATTCTCAATGTTGCTATTTTGATATTAGAATTATGTACATCTATTCTCCTGTACAGTGACTGCTGGAACGAGCAGGCTAGAAACTCAGGTTTCTGAAGACTTCAAACACTTTTTATTTTATCTCTGTGTATAATTTAAATATTTCGATTTTTCAATTCTGATTATCTTGTAGATAGGGAAACCAATACGTAACCAATATTTTAAATAAGATGTTTATTGGAATCCCACAGTAAAATATTGCTGTCTCCCATATAATCCTGCATGTCAGTTAAGATATGGGAAAGGAAAGGCATTTTTCTGTGGGATCCTGGCAGTAGAATTCTCTCTTATGCTCTCACAGAATTCTTAAAAATTGGAAGTTGAAACAAACTCTTCTTAAACAATACAACGACTTGTAGTAGCTAATATATAGATGATATCAGGGGTATACTATCAGAATATACTTTTACTGGCTAAACTAGCAAAAGGAGCAAATCATGGCTCAAGTTGAAAATAAGTAATGATATCATTACATTTAGACACAAGGTGTTGTGACCCAGCGCGGCAAGCCCCCAGGAAACGACACACACACACTGTTGTCCAAAATAAAGAAGGCTTTATCACTAATAAATGCTTAGTAATAAGTTAATTTCAGGGTTTCTCCCAAAGTGCTTGTTGCAAATCACAGAACACTTTGGCCGGGATTTCAAATACAAAAAAACACAAACAGATCATTAAGTCCTTAAATTCCTCACTTGCTGGAATTGGCCGAGAGCCTGGACTGGAGTTAGATATCACCAACTGATATCACCAAAAGTGTAAACAGCAGCCAGGTAAAATACGTGCGTTGTTTCCAGCAAGAGTGTCCGTTGTGATTCAACCTTATATAGTATTAGGGCGTGGCCCCTCTGCCTGCAGGTTTACCTGTGAGGAGACCTCCTTCTACAAAGCCACTCTTGCCTGCGTGCCCTAGCATCAATCAGAGGCTCCTCCTCTTCACTGGAGTCACTTAACTCCTGCTGGGGAGGTGCAGAAGGCCCTGATTGAATATCGTCCTCTGGCCCTGCATCCTCCTCGGTCTCGGACTCAGGTGCCAGAGATACAGACTGCTCTTGCCACCCCATGGTCGGTTCTTGGTCTTCCGGATCCATGAACAGCTGCGCGGGACTTGGGCAAGCCACAACACAGGGCAGAGATCCAGGGTCTTGCAAGAGACTAAGTCCCAGAGGCAGGCAACAAAAATTTATTGAAGAAAGGGCTGAATTAGCCACATATTTTAAATCCCACTCTCCCAAACGTGAATGACAATCATCTGAACCATTCCAGAGGTTTCCTGGAATAAAATGGGCCTTTTTGCTTGTTTTTAAAATACCTATTCAGCGTTCCTGAGGCTAATAAGTAGCTGCATATTACATTAGCTATTAATCTAGAATTAACCTAGGAAGATAAAACTATTTACACAAAGCTAAGATTAATGAGTCGCCTCATACCATAAGGCTTGGATAGAAATTCCCAAATAATTTCTTTATTATTCTCCTTTACCATATAATAGGGGTGTCAAACTCATGTCGTCACGGTGATGTCACGTGACATATCGGGACTTTTCCCCCCTTTGCTAAATCGGGCATGGGTGTGGCCAGCGCATGATGCATCCGGCCCGCGGGCCCGGAGTTTGACAGCCATGCCATAGAAGGACTCTGAGCAACTTCCATTCCCCTCTTACAGTATCAAAGATAAACATCAGAATAAACAGCATGCAATTATAAAACCTTCAGTACTGAGGAAAATTAAGCATCAAACATACAAACAAAAAAAAGCTACATATAATAGTTCCACTCCAGGGCTCTCTTAAGAAGCCATATGTTAATGGGAGTTTGTCTATCTTGGGAAATATGCTGTTCCAAAGACGAGGTGATTAAAATTGAAAAAGCTGTATTATTCCATGGCCCCTGGAGATGACAATGCCTAAGAGAAGAGAACCAGAGACAGCCTACCCTTTCTGATCCTACCACATGGAGAGAAACCACAGGGAGAATTTGGTCCTGTGGATATCCAGATCTTTTAAACATGAGAACTAGCATTTTCAATCACATCTGGAGGTGGGTTTCAGCAGGTTCTGACCAGTTCTGGAAAACCGGTAGTGGAAATTTTGAGTAGTTAGGAGAACCGGTAAATATCACCTGACTGGCCCCGCCCCCATCTATTCTCTGCCACCCGAGTCCCAGCTGATCGGGAGGAAATGGGGATTTTGCAGTAACCTTCCCCTGGAATGGGGAGGGAATGGAGATTTTACAGTATCCTTCCCCTGCCACACACACCAAGCCACGCCCACAGAACCAGTAGTAAAAAAATTTGAATCCCACCACTGATCACATCCAACTAATATCAAGTGGGGCTCTTAAAGTAGAAAGATTATATAAGGGAACTTTGATACTTCCATCACTATTTGAGAAGCTGTACTCTATACCAGGATTCTCCAATCTTGGCCACTTTATGACTTGTGATATATCATGATATATATCTGGGCATGATTCACATACTGATGATGACAAGTCATCCAGGGTTGAAATTTGACTTGAAAGGGTTTAGATAATCTATTTACTCGAGGAGATGGATGCAGATGCATTCACACACAAAGCTATGCGTAACATTAAGTTTGACAGAACATAAATTGGGGAAATTATAAACTTATTTACATACTAGATCATGGCACCCTCATTGCATAGCATTCTTGCCATATGGCATTATTCAAGGATTTGCATGTTAACTTGCATGTTTAAGGAAACAGCCTTAAACAATCAACATTTATCTGAGCCATGACTATTTTCCCATTCTGCATTAGAAAAATATTACTACCTACCCATTAAATAAATATTGCCTTCTTCCCAATCAGTGATTTAATAATCTTTCAGATGCTCCTAGGCTTTTCTGAATATAAAGAGAAACAGTGGTAACCTCTACTTACATGAAACCCCAAGCAACCTTGGTGGTGGCGGTGGAGGTGGTGGTGGTGGTAATGGAGGTGGTCTGCATTGGCAGATATGCTGGCAATTATCTGTAGCTTTCTCTACTAGAGGCTTAGCGCATGACTTCTGGAGTTCGCCCTGAGTAATCTGCAAAGAATGAACAAGCACTCAACTGATTATCTCTCTTCAATACTTGAACAATCAGCTCCATGTCTAATAAGCTTAGTCAGCAATTCATTTTTCATGTTTGTATACATGGCGCCCTCAAACACAGTATGTGAAACTTCTTTTAAATTCAAATAGTAGTTTCCTGTTTGTGGGGAAACAGAATACAGCGTCCTTTTCATTTGTTTCTAAACTCTTCATTGTGTTCTCCACTGTCTCTCTTTGCTTTTTTACTTTCTAACATACAAGAAGTGAATTTGTAACTGGGTAAATGAAGGGCATAGTCCTCTGAATCAGAATGGGGTTTGTGGTGGGAAATAGAGGGTAACCTTTTCTCTCCCCTACAGCCCCAGTCTGGGTCAAGGTTCTTGCATTAGCCACTGAAAAAAAAGTTACTTTCTGCATGGCTTCATATTCCCAATTTGGCCATATATCTTCTGTTGCCTTACTTTTTTGCTCTAAAATAGTCCCCCCCCAATTTTCTTTTACGGCTAGTCCTTGATTTAGGACCACAATTGAGCCCAAAATTTCTTTTGCTCAGCAGTTGCCCCATTTTACAACATATCTTGCCACAATTATTAAGCGAATCACTGCAGTAAAGTTAGTAACATGGTTGTTAAGTGAATCTGGCTTCCCCATTGACTTTGCTTGTCAGAAGGTCATAAAAGGTGATCACATGACCCTGGGATGCTGCAACGGTCATGTGAAAAAACCGTCATAAGTCATTTTTTAAAGTTCCATTGTAACATCAAACAGTCACTAAACAAATGGTCGTTAACTCGAGGACCATCAGTATGTCTCTTTATTCTCAGGTTTGCAATTCTAAAATCTGATAATATCTACTATCTTTGAATCTTTCTTTAAAGACCATGATGTTTTTATTTAATTCCATATCCCTCATCCTGAAGTACAGCCAAGGCATTTGTGAACACTCATTGGATCCAAATGCAATGCAAATCTATGCTTTATATAAACAGCTAATAAGAACAACTCCAAAATAAGAACCTGGCTGATTCAAACTCTAGTAGGGCACTATGGGAAGCTGAGAGGATCCCAGCAGTGCCTGATAAGGATTTCACAGTCCCTGTATCTTCAGAAGTCACTGGATCAAACACAAAGAACAGAGCATTATCTTGACCAAAGATTGAAATAACACCTAAATATATTAAAGAAATCACAATTAAATGAATATCTTTAAAGTTATCAACAAATAAATCAAAAAAGAAAAAAGGTTTAAAATAGCAATAGCAATAGCACTTAGACTTATATACCGCTTTACAGTGCTTTACAGCCCTCTCTAAGCGGTTCACAGAGTCAGCATATTGCCCCCAACAATCTGGGTCCTCATTTTACCCACCTTGGAAGGATGGAAGGCTGAGTCAACCTTGAGCCGGTGAGATTTGAACTGCTGAACTGCAGCTAGCAGTCAGCTGAAGTAGCCTACAGTACTGCACTCTAACCACTGCGCCACCTCGGCTCAAACAAATTAAAAACAGTTTTGTCTTGGATTATGGTAATGGGGAGGGGAAATTTAAAGTTACCACATTGGTCAGAGCATCATCTGGTGATTTTTTCTTTTTTTTTTTTTGTAGCATGAAAAAGGGAGGAAGGGAACTGTCTAGAGTACAATGAATTCTTCCATGCAGGGAATTCTTCCCTGATCAGGAATCAGGGAATTGAACAGTCATGGTCTCTTGTGACCTATAGAATGTTGAACCATGTTGAGTAGTCACAGATTCATACAATTCATAAAACCGTGACACTGGATTGGGTCATTAGGCCATCAAATCTAATCTTCTGACATAAGGAGGAATTCAAATTAAAAATTCTCAGACCGTTGGCTTGACTCATCCAGTGAAGTGTGTATTATTTTTGGTCTGGAAGTTGCTGAAATATGTATGGAGGTTGTGGGAGTGCTAGGCTATGCACATATTACAAGAATGTTGAAAGCATTATAGTGGCTTTCTATCAGCTATTGAACAACTAGTCCTGCTTATGGTATATACAGTTCTAAACAACCAAGACCAGGATAGCTGACATATGACCTACCCTGATATACACAGGTAGTCGCTCCAATTGGAACCAGGATTATCCTTGCTCAGCAATGCAATTGTAAATGCCATGTGACTGCATTGCTTACTGACACCAATCCTGGCAGTTCTGATTGCTATTGTAAACCCAAAATATGGGAAGAGTTGGAAGTGTCAGGTAAGAACCACAAGGATGCTGCTGCCAGGAGGGTGGGCAGGCATTGGGAAGGCTGGTGCAGGCCATGTGCAAGTCAAGGAGGCTCTGGGAAGGCCAGTGCAGGCCATATGCAGCCATGGCATTCGATAAAATGGCAGGACTTACCAGAGCAACTTGCAACCTTTCCTGCTGGCTTCCCCATTGACTTTGGTTGTGAGAAGCTGACAGGGAAGGTCACAAATCAGGGGTGGGTTCCAAATTTTTTTACTACCACTCTGTGGGCGTGGCTTAATTTTGGGGGAGTGGCTTGATGGCCATGTGACCGGGTGGGAGTGGCTTGACGGCCATGTGACTGGGTGGGAGTGGCTTGACGGCCATGTGACTGGGTGGGAGTGGCTTGGCGGTCGTGTGACCGGGTGGGAGTGGCCAACTTGTAAAATGTGGTGAAAAAGTGACTTATGACCATTTTTCACACTTAACGACCGTCGGTCGTTAAGTATGAAAAATGGTCATAAGTCACTTTTTTCACTGCCATTGTAACTTTGAACAATCACTAAACTGTTCAAAGTTACAATGGCAGTGAAAAAAGTGACTTATGAACATTTTTCACACTTAACGACCGTTAATTAATTAAT